>WWET01005036.1:93136-106802 GCA_011038615.1 Limnodynastes dumerilii
TAGAACATCCTTAAAGTGAATGGTGGTATTGGCTTAGTCTGTACACAATGTAAATATTTAATATATGACATATGGAGATTTAATTTGTACATGTGTATGCTTTTATTAGAAATTATTAAGTTTCTTATTAATTATTAAATATTTCTCACTTTGTTGGATTCATCGATGTCACGAACTTCCATTACAATAGAACAGTTATGTTTCTCAGTTTTAAGAAACTACTTTTTAAAACCTGCAATGGTGGGTCTGCAAACAAGGGTCCATAAGCAAAAGGTAATTGGTAGGGGTTTCAGGGTTGTAGAGGAAGTTGAGAGAAGGGTCAAATGGAAGTTTATTGGGGACCCTCTCTGACAATTGTAAATTTTATCAGTAACAAATATTCAGGATCTATAGGTTGCAGCAAAGAGGGTATTTAACACTATATGTAATTATATGTTTTCTCACAACCAACCTTAGCTACAAAAAAATCACTGCACTAGCAAGCTCCTGATGGTGAGGCCTTCATGCTTCTTCAAGAGGACAAAGCCTTGTGGCTCCAGCAACCCATTTGTAGCCAACTATCAACTAGTGGTGACATTTGTGGGACCTTCCTCATGGACTCTGCATAAATGTTTATACATGTTACATTTAACTGTTTTTCTTATATTTCATAAAGTAAACAAAAGACTCACGTGCGGCATAGGATTGGTGGTGGCTGTTCTATGAATGATAATTTTGGATATTCTACATCCAAATGGAGAGCAAAGAGTCCTCCAAGCGTGATGTCCCCTTTCAATGAGTAACCATTAATGTCACCATTAGCCAGTCTGCACCCATCCAGTGAGTAGCTACTATCACAATATCTTAGCAGCAGCAGCAGGATGAAATACACAAAGAATGATTCCAGAGAATACAGTGACTGCTTCATTCTGTTTGTCAGTATAAAGTAATATATAATAAAGTTACTAAAAGACAACACAAATATTTTTAAAGAATTGTTTTAAGTTCAATCTGTAGATAAGTTAACATTTGGTATTTTAATGTAAGATATTTCTAAGTTTTAAAAACATGGAAAAATAAGTTCTATATACATGCTACAGTATATATAAATAGAATGGAATAATAGCTGTGAGAGAGAGAGAGAGAGAGAGAGAGAGAGAGAGAGAGAGAGAGAAATGAGACCGGACATTCCGGGAGAGTCGGCAACCCTGAGATAGATAGATAGATGAGATGATAGATAGATAGATAGATAGATAGATAGATAGGATAGATAGAGTACTGTAAATAACTGCTTACCTCTCAACTGAGAGCAAAACATCATTCAAACAAACATCTCCATGATTTAAACTCAACAAAACACATGATAAACTTATATGTAGAGTATGACTACAAAATACATTTATAAAGAAAACAAATTCCAAGTCAAATGTAACTTTTAAATTCTATTTACAAGGTTTTTTTTTTTTTTCCAATCACCTCTTTCAATACATTTTATATTAGTGCAGCCTATTAATCTCACTGATGTAATATTATAATATACTGTACTGGACATATACAGTGTAGGTTGAATAAATTTACAGCAAAAGCATAGAAGGGGCTTTTCTATTTTAGGCCTTTTTATATATACTGCCATAACTTAGAGACTAACTCTGATTATAGAGCAGGTTGCTATACGATTATATACACAGTAAATAATAGCCCTGACTATGTTATTAGGCACAATCATTATAATTACACTGATCACCGCTGCAGCTGGATCTAGAGGGGATGGATAAATATACTGATGTGGAAATTGTGTTTGGGCTGATTAAGCAAAATCCCTACAGTTCTAGATGTGCATAAGTGGAAAGATCTAGGAGCGCGCCAGGGGCTTTCCACTACATTCCTAGAGGCCTAGCAATCTGCATGTGCTAGAAATAATGTGTTTCTTTTAATATTATTACATGAAGACTGTGCTATTTATGTATGAAAATGGTTCTGGTAGTTACCTAGGATCAGATCCTGAATTAGAAACTATTGTAATAACGACTGTACATATGATTGGACTCCTATTTGTGCAATCCTAAATCTGTGCATGCAAGGGATATACTACTACTCTCGCATGCACAAATGTTCCGAGATCTAACCCCAATCTTAAGTTTTATACAACCGGCCCACCAAAAAATGGGGCAGGTGTGTAACAGAGAATCATGCATCAGGGATTACCCAATCCTTTGCTGTACAATTTACATGCAATAAGGTAGATCCAGACCTAAGTACGCTAGCGTTTTTCCACTAGCTGCTGGCATAAAATCGTCTATCTGTATTAACTGCGCATGCCGCAGCAGATGTTACGCTACTGAACTCTGAACATACGTAACATCAGAGTAATTATGAACAAAGTGTTATACTTTTTAGCCGGAGGGAGGCATTTAAATTGTACAGTGTGGGCTGTGTTGAGCCGTTACGTACGTGAATCCATTACGTTCATCAGTACTTATGCTTTGAAAAGTTAAAGTAAGGTGTAGGAATAGTAAAATGACCATAGTAAGTATGAGTGAGGGGAGTGCAAAGAAAATACGCTAGCGTAAATATGCTACGCGATAAAACGTAAAACGCACTTAGGTCTGGTTCTGCCTTATCGTGCATACAACAGCTACGGATGGTGGGCGGTCATGCCTCGCTGTCGCAAAAAGGCTTCTGGGGTGGCTCCATTAGCAATTAGCTGCAGTGCTAGTTGTTGCTTCCGTCATTTACATATATTCATTATAGAAAGCTACTACATTTTTTTTTTATTATTGTGATCAGGGCTTCAAGTGAAGGGGTTATACGAGGTATATACCATACTGTCACTTCTTCCAATGAATTAATCTAAAAGCTATAATACTCCATATACTTTTATTGGACCTGATTCAGAGATGAAATATAAGAGAGGAAAGTTATTCCAGGGCCAAACCATGTTGATTTCAGGGGGAGTCAAGTTAATTGTATACTTTGCATGTAGAGATATATCTTTGAATTGTTTACTGCACAAAGATACTGACCAGCTTTACTATCACACTGTTATTTAGGTATGGGATAGGAAACATCACCTCCAAACTCTAATATTGTTTGCAAAAGATTAAATTTGACTTCCCCTGAAATCAACATAGTTTAGCCCAGGAATAACTTTCCTCTCTTATTTTCAGTCTCTGAATCAGGTCCATTATCTCTATATTGTCATACCGCCACGTCTAAATTTCTGCTTCAACCACTGCTTGGTAAAACAAACACAAGTTGTCTGTGTTCAGTATAATGAATACATTTGACATATTTACCAATTCAGTTTATCGACTTCAATGCTAAGATAAAGTTTACCCAGTGCTTAGCTCACATAGCTTTTTTTAAACAAACTACTGTATCAGCCAATTTAAAGCACATTGCATTCTTATATTTAACCACTTGGGGCCCTCAGTGTACTGTGCTACATTTACAGTAACAGGCTTAATGATTTCTAATGTTCCAAGCTCATATAGGGATTTTCTTAAACACAGTATGGTAATGTCTACATAAGACGTTTAAACACATAAAATAAGAATTTAAAAAAAATAGTTTATCCTGATGTTTACCCCAAGTATGTTTAAATTGTTTTACTATATTAGAAACATATAATTTGACAACAGATAAGAGCTTTTAGTAAACATACAGTACCTATTTGACCTTCAATAAAGTCTAGAATTTAAAGTATCATTATATTAATCCCAAGCATGTTTAAATTGTTCTAATTGTTCTATAATCTCATATGAGAGACTATTTTGTTTATTAACTATTTTTTTACTTAAAAAAAATTCCGCAAATTTCTGATTGATAGCACATTGAGCCAAACAAAGCTCACCAGGTCACAGACCTCGCCCTCTCAGGAACAGGAAGAGGAAGTGCGCCAGGAAGCGGAAGGAGAAGAGAGCTAAAGGGGGAGCGCAGGTGTGAAAGACAGGAGCACATGTGGTGAGGCGTAAGCCTGGTAGCTTTAGCCCAGAAGTGAGAGGACCAGTGGGGAAGATAAAACAGCAGTCTCCAATTACCACTGGACTACCAGAGTTTAAATTGGTTGTTTCATATTGAACACTGTTGCAGCTAATCAGCGTCGGACTGGGACTAAAAATCAGCCCTGACATTTCAAAGCGCACAGGCCCACCTTCTGTGGTTCAGACTACACGGCCACTAAAACAAATATTCAGCAAAGGGCTGTGTAAGTTGTACATACCCTTGCAGCCAAACCAAACGTAGTGTTCATATTTTCATGAAAAAAAAATAATACCCATTCATGAGTAGAGGCACACCAAATAGTCTGAATAAGCATATACATTTTTTTAATAATGTGTCAATAATTATTCGAAAAAATGTATTCGCATTTTAAAAATTTTGATGTGCAGTCTCTATTCCTGATATTGTGCAATTTTGAATCTTGAAATATATATATATATATACATACACACACACACACACACTATACCGACCACCCATGATTTCGCATTGTGCCAGGCAATTCATTACGCGCAGCATGTCATTAGTAATTTTTCTTCTGCAGATTGGATAAATGATTTAGATAGAACATTGAGTAACCCGCCGGGTCCAAGCAAACTTATTTCTGCCCACTATAATATGCTTAGGGCAGTGTGGACTTCGCAGCAAACCCAAGCTATATTTGCGAAATGGCAGGGGGTGTTTCCAACCATTGATTTGGACAAGGTTCTTCAGACCTTCAATTATTCTTGTTCGGTATTGAGGGCAAACACTTACCGGGAAATGTTCTTTAATGTTTTCTATAAGGGTTATTATTCCCCCAATAGATGTCGTATCGCTGGTATGCCCAATACGGGAGTGTGCCCGAAATGCCACTGTCCGAATGCCACATTTATGCACTGCATGTGGGAGTGTCCTAGAATTAAAGTTTTTTGGCAACAAATACAGAGATATGTTATGCGGCACTTACTAAGCTATATACCATTGACCCCGGAGTGGGCTGTTTTGGGCATGCTACCTTCTAATCTCAAATATACAAGAGAGAGCAAACATTTGGCCTTAATAATTTCAGCAGTGGCACGAAAATCTATACTTCATATGTGGGTGAAGGGTGAGCCCCCCACTGTGAAATAGTTTTGTACTAAATTATATTTTGTATTCCGTATGGAATGGTTGGAGGCGTCCTTACATAAAGAACAACGGGTAGAAAAACTCTTTTTGTTGTGGGAGACCTATATTGATACCTTACCCACATCTATTAGATTTAACATTCACAAATGCTTTCACAGAGTGAGTTGGTATGAGACGAGAGTTCTCCAATCTGACCCACCCATTTGCTTGACAGAGGCTTAGTGCCTTTCCCGTGATTCCCTCGGGAAGAGAGATTGGAAGAAATAATCTGAGGCCGGGGCGGAGACAGGGGACGCAGCGTGATTGACATAATGGAATGTTTGTAGCGGAATATTGTTAACATGCTTATTATTACATGTTGTACAACTTTGGATTATTGCTTTCTATACTGTTGTATGCATTTCTTCTTCTTTTCTACACATTGTATGATCCAATGTTTAACCTAAATAAAAAAATTGTTTTAAAAAAAAAATGGATACGGGAACCTGCGGTCGTAGCTACTATGGTTCCGACTGCATTTTATTTTTTAGTTTTTTACAAGTTCCATATTGCAACAGCCTATTCAGAGCTGCATGTTTAAACAGAATCATGCAACTCTATATAGAACGTTTTAGCGGATCCGCCTTACAGATCTGCTAAAACTCTGAATCAGCTGCATAGTGACTATCTGGCAAAATGAACAAAAAAAAAAAAGAGCTATATATCTATACTGTATACACACACACATAGATAATTACAGCTCTATATCAAATGTGTAAAAAATGGGACAAAAAAAAATATTTCTATTACCTATTAATAGGTAATGATATAAAAAAGAAAAATATCTGTAAAAAATGAAGATATAGGTAAATACAGCTATTTATCTACACACAAACATATACAATAGCATGCACACATAATACTCCCACAAAACAAAACTTGTTTACACACACTAACCAGTTTTAGGCTCACACACACTTACTTTGTCAGCAGAGAGCTGTGCCGAGATGTACTGTGCAGGAAGTGGGGGCGGTCCATAGCAGCAGCAGAAGCCAATCTGGGAGTTACAAAGCTGCATTATCCGCAACCTGATTGGTTCTCACAAAGGCTTGTGAGAAGTTCTATGTGGAGCTCTTGCAGTATGCTAATGACGCTGCAAGTAGCAGAGTGACTCTCAGCTGCTTCCAACAGCCACTCTCTGTAGCAAAGTACCAGCCCATCCCTCCAGCAGCCCATCTGGCATTTGCTAGAACTGCCAAATGGCCAGTCCAGACCTGCAGCTAATGCAGCAATATAGAAAGGACAAGAAAACATTACAGTGTGGTTGGTTAACAGTGTGGCCCTTTTCTCTCCTATATATTAGGTCAATTGTAGGGGCCTTAAATATGTCTGCTTATCCTTAAGGGGTGTGTTTGTGCTTAGAGTGCTTAGAGTTGGGACTGTGTTAGCCCTGAGCATTTGAATGGTTTTCTATAACCCAAAGCAAACCCTGCAGTACCCTGGGGAACAACCCTGCATTGACCCTGCAGAGCCTGGGGAATTCTTTTTTCAGCCATTGTAAATTAACCCCTCGATATATGAGTCAGTGCCTATTGCCCACAGCACCTCTGAAATTAACAAGTTGTGTTGGAAATATATTACTGTTTATTGTATTGTGTACCTATACTAGTTTGGTTAAGCAGTATTGGGCCTTAAGCCCAGTGTGAGCCAGAAGACAGTTGAATATTTTGTTTTGTATGTTGAAGCTAACCATTTATTCTATTTTATTGCAGCAGGACATGTGTCAAAGTACATAAAAGGGATTTATTATTTTGCCAAGTCACTGCCCTGGGATTAAAAGCTTGGAAAATGGGATCATTTACAGATAAAGATCCCTTTCCAGAAGGTAAGTATGATTTTATGTATTTTTTCATTTTTTTTACTGTATCATGTTGGCCCTTTATAATCCTTGGGCATTCTGGTGCTTGTAGTACTATAAACATCAGCATACCCTGTAGGGGTGCCCTATATTATATTTATATTTTTATGTTTATTAAATGCAAAATGTAATTCTTTATTTATATTTACTGTTAGGGGTGACCTGCACCTTCCACTTACCTTACACCACTATTGCGCATATACTGTATAAATGAGAAAAAACACCCCTTTTCTCATTTAAATATCGTGGGTCTCCTAGTTCTACTAGCGCATTAGAGACAGATGCAGACACAGTCAGATGGGTAGCCTTGTGCTCATCTTTCTGTGCACGCTCCCATTGTGAGTATGCGCAGTGTTGATTTTGACTGCACTTCCGTCTCACAAACAAACGGAAGCGCAGCTGTGAATCACCCCCAAAGAGTGCAAGTCAACACTTTTGTATAGGTTTAGGTTTTGCCAGATGGCATGGCTATGTTTTATAAAAACCACATTCTTCATGATACCACTTCTTAAGCCACTGATTGAAGTTACTGATACACATCATTCCACCTTCTTCAACTCTGTGTACTGAAAATAATTTAGAAACAGTTTGTGTCTTCCACCTGTTTCTAACTTTCTAAATGCATCTTTAACTCCAGAATTTGCCAGGTCAATGTATTAAGGTGGATATTGACATGTGCCTCCCCTTTTTTGTGGAAGACTATTACATATACAGTATCCTCTCCCATGTGAGTAATGTTTCCTCACATAGGGCTGGATCCAGAACAACGTCCGTCGCCCATAATACGTCCGTCAGATGCCAAAAATAGCTACTGCGCATGCGTAGTAACTAATTTACATAATCTTCGTATCATTTTGTTAAGTAGATTGCGTGTATGCGCCCTTTAAGACCACATATACGCAATCTACGTAACAAAACGATACGTAGATTACGTAAATTAGTTACTACGCATGCTCAGTAGCTATTTTTGTATTATGGATCCAGCCCATAGATTTTAAACCTACTACCTTTCAACAACCAATATATATATTGTTTTAAAATGTTGTGTCTTTCATGCAAAATGGACTCTTAACTGGCAAATACAGCAATTTGTGGTATATTTGCCTCAAAACAATTTAGCTTTTATCAAGATTATAAACAATCCTGTAAATTCAAGGAATTACACTGAGCACCTATATCCCAACAGGGCTGCTTTGAAAAGTCAATATCGGGGGACCAAAACATTTAGATTAAAGTTAATCCTGTGAATGGTGTCAGTTGACAAGTAAATTTTGCTGTTACATCTTTATGCTTTTTAGTCTGGATTGGTCAGAATAATGTTTGGTGATAAGCACAGAATCTCACAATGCTCTGAGTAAAAGTCAATATCGGGGGACCAAAACATTTAGATTAAAGTTAATCCTGTGGATGGTGTTAGTTGACAAGTCAATTTTACTGTTACATCTCTAAGCATTTTAGTCTGGATTGGTCAGAATGCTGTTTGGTGATAAGCACAGAATCTCACAATGCTCTGAGTATAAATATTGTGGGAAAGTGACCTCAATCCATCGGACACACAAAGAAGGTGAGCAAAACTCAAGTCTGGGCCTGGTTCTATGTTTAAAAGATACTATTTATGTGTAGTAAACAAGGTATCTAACACGTTCAATTTATTTAAGCTACATAACTGTGGCTGTGTTTATTATACAGTAATGAGATATTTGTCCCAATCGTCAAATAAGTCGCATTGATCCCTTAAGTCTATCTCCCAAATGAGCTATAGTTCCCTCTGTGCTGCCAGTTATAAAAGAAAGAAAAACAGAGTCAGCTACTATCATGGTAAGGGGAGAACTCTTGAATTGCAGAAAAATGATCCACAGTTTACTGTAAATCTGTTCTAATAATATTTAATGTGTCTTTAACAACCCAGTTATGATTTTCGCTGCTTAGTCAGTTTATTGTCCTGTTTCAAATGAATACAATGTAAGTGATTTTAATAGAATTTTTTACGCTTTAAATTTAAAGTCAACTTGAAAGGTAAAGATATAAATAAAAACAAAACCATTTTTAAAAACTCACCATTTTTAAAAATAAAAATTGATTGTAAATGGTTTTGATTTAACTAAATGGTTACAAGATACAATGATTTGAAATCTAATAAGCTGATCATTTAAATCATGGCAGTGCAAAATCTTATCTTGAAAACATGGTTTAAAGATTCATTTAAACTACATATTAAACACAAAAACTATAAAAACACTAAAACCACTATAAATCATATTTAATTAGCACACTTTAAATAATAATTATATTTAAATAGCACACTTAAACTAATAAGTCTTAATTATTTCCACAATGGAAATAAGAAATATGGAGTTGTGGGAAAACACAAGATTTAAGACATATTTCACAAAAGTAGAAAAATCTATTACTTTTTTTGTCTTAGTATTGTTCATGTAATGGAAATTCTCAGTAGCCTTTTGCATTTAAAAATATAAGCAAATATCTTCTATCTATCTATCTATCTATCTATCTATCTATCTATCTATCTATCTATCTATCTATCTAGTCTTATATATAATTTTTTTTTCATTGTGTTATCAATTGTCAAACATAGTTGGTTTAAAAAAATAAACCATGTTAGGCCATTTAAATGGCTGAGGGCTGGATTCACACTTACGACACCCAACTTGCTTGTGGACATCTGGTGTTTTTCGAGCAGCGCACATGCTTGCGCCAGATTTTGCGATATGGATCTCCAGGCATAAGAAACTTAGCCATCCGACGGGGTATTCCACCCTCTCCACCCACCTGAACTCTATAAGGTGGGTGGTGGGAACATGTAAATTGTACAGTATGTGCAACATTTAAGAGTTCCCAAAGGACACCTAAGGTAGCTTTATGGCTTTGTAAGTTAAGCAAAATACAAGAGAGGGGAGTGACAGGGGAGTTCACTCCGTGTGGACTGCCAGACCTGCCAGTGAAGCTTTAATAAATACATTTCATTGTGTTGCATTACACCTATTTGCCTATACTAATATATCAACTGATATTATTATAGATTATATTTCTATTTTAGGCCTAATATCTATGGAAATGGAATTATTAAACATCACCGGGGCAAAGGAATTTATTTTATTATCTTTTTCAGACTTTGAGCAATATGAGCTCAAGATCTTTTTCACTTTCATTTTTCTGACCTATATCATATGTGTTACTGGAAATATTGCAATAATGACAATTATTTGGAAAGAACAGTCACTTCACACTCCAATGTATTTGTACATCAGTCTATTTTCTGCTTTAGAAATCATGTTTGTCTCTTCCACTGTTCCGAAACTCCTTGGAACCCTTGTATCCAATACAAAGAATATTTCTTTTGTGTCCTGTTTTACCCAGTTGTATGTTTTTAACTCTTTAGGGGTCACTGAGTGCTATCTGCTTGTTGTAATGGTCTTTGATCGACATTTGGCAATTAATAACCCCTTGCACTATCCAGGCATTATGAACAATCAGTTCTGCACAAAGTTGGCTATTTTACCTTGGGTCATCGGCTTTACAATATGTTTACTACCAACTATCATCACAGCATGTTTAAAATTCTGTGGGTCACTTGAAATAAACCATTACTTTTGTGACTTTGCTCCATTACAGAATATGGCATGTTTTATTCCCCTATTCATCATTGTGCTTACCAGTTCTCTAGCTTTTATAGATGTTGTTGTCCCCTTCATTATTATTCTAGTATTTTATCTTCAGATCATCATCACAGTTCTACATATGAAGGGTGGTACAGGGAAAAGGAAAGCTTTCTCTACATGCTCTTCCCATTTGATTGTGACTAGTCTGTTCTACGGGACAGCAACCATTGTATACGTCAAGCCCAAAAGCAGTCAGTATGATAAATTTCTTTCTCTTATGTACACGGTCATCACGCCTCTAATTAACCCCTTCATTTACAGCTTCCGAAACAGAGACGTGAAAGAAGCTTTCAGAAAGCACGTTGGACGCTTAATAGCTTGTTTATTTGAAACAGATGTCCATATTTTCCCCAACCTCAACGCGTTTCAGTCAGATTGCAGCTGATTTTTTTTATACTGCATGCTCACACACATCTAAGCCATCCAGTTGAAAATTATTCTAACCATGGGAGGAAGTTGACTGGCTAAGGTTCCAGAGGAAGGAGGCAGGGACTAAGTCTGTATGAGATGGAAGTGGGGCCTTGCTAGTGTGTATGAGACAAGATGTCAAATGCATGTAGCTTAAAACAAAGCTCAGCATTCAATATATAAGTTCTGAGCACTGTTTATAAATATATTGCAAGTAGCTCTTAGGTGCTGGTTATGTATTTACAATCAGTGCTAAGCAGTCATACATGGAGCTGGGCACTGTCGTAAGCTGCCCACCTCTGATAGGTTGCTTAAAGTTAAATGAGTGCAGTGGAAGGGCTGCTTCCAAGGGCCCCCCTCTCCTCCAGGCCCTGTAGCATCTGCACTTCCTGCACAAGTGGTAGTAATTAGAGATGAGCGCCGACCCCCGTGTTTTGGTTCTAAATGTTTTGATTTTGGTATTGGTTTTGTCAAAAAAAAAATGAAATGTTTTGGTTTTGGTTTTGGATCTGTATTTTATTTTAAATTGCTAAAAAATACTAAAATCAAGTGATTCTAATGTATTTTTGCTCCTAAAGCATTATTAATATGAATAACATTAATTTCCAGCCATGTCTAGTCAAATTGGACACCTCACAGCTCCCAAGATTGAGGTTGGTTGGTACATGCTACCATATATTGTCTAGTATCCCACTCTCAAGTTTGTGACATGTGTCAGATTTATTCTCATGTATTGCTATTGTTATATAACATATGAAAGGACAATATCTTTGGACCCTTCCACAGTATATATATATATCCAAAATGGAGGCAGCTACATAATCAGTTTATAAAGTAATATATATGACCGGTGCACAAGCCATTACTCAGTTACTAATCATGAACTTCTATCTTTAAAATAAAAATCAGAGCATTAGTTACAAATATCTGCAGATACATTTGTACAAAAGACATGGCCTGGCCCTCTAGCCATTACCCAGTTACTAATCATGAACTTCTATCTTTTAAATAAAAATCAGAGAATTAGTTACAAATATCTGCAGCATGATAAGCTGTTCGCCACTTACAAGGCTTCTCTGCTGAACAGTCCTAACTCTAATCTTAACTCTAAATAGAGCCCCAACTTTGGGTCACATATCCAATATCTTTCTAAACCAAGAGCATACCTCACATGGAGATTCCCAGGTCTCCCAAACTGCCACTCCAAGGCCTGGATTCACAACCATGTACGTCTTTTAAATACGTCCTTAATTTCCTGATAGTAGCTGCTACGCATGGGTAGTAACTATTTAACTTAATCTACGTATCGTTTTGTTAACTAGATTGCGTATATGCGGTCTTTAAAGATGATCACAGTCATGTGATACTTCCTGTCAGAGGCAGGAAGCAGGAAATACAAGGCTCGAAAGTTCAAAATTTTTACTAAATATGTTATGCCTCGATTACAGATCCGAATTTGGTGGGAGGAACCGAGAAATGGCTTGCTGCGACTCCCGACCCCAAGTTTCGAATGTGTCGGATTTCATGTAATAATAAGTTAATTACAATATAAGTGCTCACCTGCAAAGAAGTCTGAAAAAAGCAGGGATCTGCATAAATGATAGTTTAAAGTATAGTATCCGATCTGTACATTTAAAAAAAAATTAATAATTCATTAATTCATCTTAGTTACTTTGGGAATTATTAACAGTTCATATTAACCCTAATTCTCACCTATCCACATTAGTATTACATACATAAAAAATATGTTTCACATAGATTACCCTGATTAGGGCTTATTTAATGTAAGGTACACAATAGAAAAAATTGTTGCACTGTAATCATTGGAATATAATAGAGGGTGCTATCCAAGATTCATGAATTATAAAGTGCAAGAGAAAAAAAGACTGATATAAAATCAATCAATTGGAGAATCTTTTAGAATGCACACCTCAGTCTGTTGTACAAAATAAAAATTAACTTTTATTGTAACAAATTAAATTAATACAAACAAAATATAAAATATCCATTGGACTGTCAAGATGATAATCAATGAGCAATGTCACATAACAATAGCACACAGATCTGCCATTAATACAGCTATATATAGTGACACATTCAATTCAGTGCAAGACAGGGTTACTTATCATAATCAGTGGCCGTCTGAGAGGCAGCAACAGCGGTGAGCGGAGCAGCCCAATGCTAACTGTAGACAAGTTCTGACCCTGCTCCCACCACTAGCGGCCTCACGGCCCGCACTTCCACCGTTCCGGGTATGTATTCTAACCCTATACTCAATATCCCCGGGCTGTGTGGCAGACAGTTCATGCCGGGACCCAGTGCACACGGGAACCGCTTGATGCTTCAGACTCCTTGACACACATTTCGTTTATGTTCTCTCTCAAAAGTGTAGTGCATGCAGGTGAAGGTAAGATGGTTGATTTAAATATCTAGGCAGACCAATCAAGTGATAGAAATATACAGTAACACACCTGCATGAGACAGAGACAATGGGCTCCATTTACTATTTACATTTTCGGGTGATAATGGGTGTTTTAACACTTGAAAATTAACATTATAAAATTTACTAAAGTGTATTCGCCATGGAAAT
>WWET01005037.1:0-16033 GCA_011038615.1 Limnodynastes dumerilii
CTCTTCTCTATCTATACCTCTTCCCTTGGACAACCAATAAAGTGATTTGGTTTCCACTATCATCTCTATGCAGATGATACACAAATCTATCTATCCACCCCCTGAACTATCACCAACCATGCTGGCTCGTGTAACTGAATGTCTTTCCGCCATTTCATCCTTGATGTCCTCTCGCCATATTAAACTTAATCTTTCAAAAACAGAGTTATTAATATTTCCTCCTGCCAACAAGAGCTACCCACCTGGTCTCTATATTTCTGTTGACAACACTGAAATATTACCTACTCACCAAGCTCGCTGCCTAGGTGTTACACTTGATTTTGAACTGTCCTTTATGCCCCACATTCAATCTTTTTCTAAATACTGTTATATACACTTAAAAAACATTTCCAAAATTCGAAAATATTTCTCACAAGAAACTGCTAAAACTCTCATTCATGCACTAATTATGTCCCGTATTGATTACTGCAATGCCCTTCTTATTGGACTCCCACAATATAAAATTACCCCTCTACAGTATATTGCATGCAGCAGCAAGACTGATCTTCCTTGCAAAACGCTCAACAAGAGCTAGTCCACTACAAAATCCTCCTGCTAACCAGGGGCGTAGCTAAAGGTTCATGGGCCCAGGTGCAAAAGGTCAGCTTGGGCCCCCCCACATAGAGGCTGTTTGAGGTGCACTACCATAGTGCCAGTGGAGCGCAGTGCACCTCAAAACACCTGTATGATCAGGTCCACAGAAGACAGACGAGTGACAGGCTGGTGCCCCCAGTATCCCTCATCGTGTGTCCAGTTCCCCCAGTATCCCTCATAATATATCCAGCCCCCCAGCATCCCTCATCATATGTCCAGTACCCCAGTATCCCTCATCATATATCCAGTTCCCCCATTATCCCTCATCATATGTCCAGTACCCCAATATCCCTCATCATATGTCCAGCCCTCCAGCATCGCCCATCATGTGTCCTGTCCCCCCAAGCATCCCCCATCATGTGTCCTGTCCCCCCCAGCATCCCCCATAAGGTATCCAGTCCCCCATCATGTGTCCAGAAATAGTTATTGAAGGATTAAGAAAGAACCACTCAGATTTCAAAGCTATTATAACATAAATATCAAAATAATAAATATCTACATAAATGAGACAACATTTTTATCTCAATGTCACACACAAACAATGCAAACATGCTACAAGTTAAATAAAAAAAATTATGTTTCAAAAATATTTACAACAAACAATGAAATCATGCACAAACTGCAAATAAATGTAAATAATGAGCACAAATTAAAAATGTTAAGTCATACACAAAATGGTGACATAACAGCAGTTTTAAAAGATAAGACTTTAACTGTTTCAGTAAACACATGCATTCATTATAATCACACAACAGCTGTGTGCTGAACAAACAGAAAAGCTTTGTCTCTGTTAACTATGCGGATGTCCACTTAAGAATGGTAGGGGGCATTCTTATCTTTTACTGTGGGTATGTTACTCTGCCCAATTCTTAACTGTGAATCATTCTTAAGTCTTGAGGAACGCCCATACTGTACATTAGTAGCCCGAATGCTGCTCATTTCCATTAAGAGTCTTGTCTCTCTAGCCATGAGTAAAAGGAGAGAGATACTCCACGCTGCAGAGGAGAAAGAAAGAAATCCACTTTAAATGTTGCACACCAAAGGGACAAATAATTAAAAAATGCCTTTTATTAGTAACAATGTTAAAATAAGGAAGTGAAGCTGAGCGGTTAAATTATGCAGCAGTACTAAATATCAGTGTTACAAATGACAGTCTAAAAAAAAACAAACAGAAAAGCAGCAGGTGATAGCCAGAACCCTCAATCGCCCAAGCCCCATGCAGGAAAGTACTATGAAGCTAACGGTAAGTATCGGGCTAGGGAGCCCTAAATAGCCCTAGAAGTTTGAAAATAAACAAAACAAAAAAATCGCCTCACGGCGATGCTTCACTCCGTTAGCAGTACTGTATCTCCCTGTTATAAACTGTGAAAAGGTCTTACCCGATCATCGTGGGGAATGGGAAGCCGGAGGTCTGGCTACAAAGAGGATCACCTGCTGTCTGTGAGGAAGCCGCAGACGCGCGCGTTTCGCAAGACAGCTGTTTCAAGGCATAGCTAACTGAAGAAAGGAAGGAGTTTAAATATGACAGTCATCCAATCGGAGACCCGTACATCGCGCTGCAAGTTAACACAAGGAAAATAGTTGTCTGTAAATAGCCTTAATAATGGAGAATAAATAAAGTTGCAAACATTAAAGATATATGTACAATTTATAACTATGCAGGGTAGGAAAACTACCCCCGCTGGTATTGTAGCTGATAGCGGCTAAAGGCAGAACTGAGCATGAGCGCAATAGTAGATCAAAGAATTATTATTGCTAAGTATCCGGTGACATACGATATGTAGCCCAAAAGAAAGGATTGTCTGCCTGAAGATATGTAATAGTAATAGTCACCAGCCTTAAAGATATATAGACTGCAATAATCCAAGCAAAAACTAGAAAAACACCTGCATTCAAAAAATTATATGTTTCGTAGTATGTCTCGCAATGCATAATTTGCTTCAAAACAGTGCATTTATGTTGTTAACGGGGATTTGGCTCAATATAATTAATATAATTAATAGGATGCATATCTAATGGAGAAAGGTACTCCAAACGAGCATCCCTTAATGCAGCTTAGAAAAACATCAGTAACCAATAAACATATATACATTAGAGTCACTATTGGGCCCCAAATTAATGAGAATTTTTTTTTTTAAATTTACCATATAATGACTATACAATTATGGTGATACTGATGTTAGAAAAAATTTATATGGAAGCACAATTGTGGGCAAGAAATTTTTCTTGTTATAGGATAAGCTTTGCTGGATACACACACTACTGATAGATGCAAAAAAGAATAGGCAATACTCCAAAAGAAAGGCACTAAACAGTCAAGCAGTAGGAAAAAGGGGAAAAAAAGGGGAATAATTCAGTAGATTGGAATTAAATGAAGGCAATAAATTCATTTTTCTCGTTTAGTCCACGTGGAGAGATAGTGTCCACTAGAAACATTAATGATGATTCCTGTTGGAGTAGTTTTTGAACAGGATTCCCTCCTCTGATATCAATATGGCTACGCCACATCCCAAAGGCTTGTAATCCCCGGGGTGAGTGTTAGTGGTGTTGTAAGAAGTGACGTGCTATACTCGTCAGATTCTTGCCCTTATCCTTATCTGAGACAGCATTTCGTATTCTGCCCAGATGTTCTGAAATCCTGGCCTTCAATGGCCGTTTAGTTTGACCAATATAATTGAGGTTGAACGGACATTTTATACAGTACACCACCCCCGAGGTATTGCAATTTATAAAGTCCTGAATTTGATGGATATGTTGGAATTTATCTATAAATTCCTTAGTAGGTGTCATGTACTGGCAACATTTACATTTGCCGCAGGGATATGATCCCTTAACGGACAATCGTCTCTTTGGGGATGATTGAAAATTACTATTTGTCACCCAATCTCTGAGGTTCTTAGACCTTCTCCAACTCATTGGGATTCTGACATCACATATATCTTTCAGATCTTCATCAGTTTTGAGAATGGGAAGGTGTTTATTAAGTATTGATTGGATATCCTTCCACTGGTTATTAAAAGTACCCACAAATCTGATTCCATTGTTATCAAGTCCCCTATGTTTAGGAGTTAGGAGATCTTTACGATCAGTGTGTAGGGCCAGATTGTAAGCTCTCTTTATCTGCCGCTTACTATATCCGCGTTGGAGAAGGCGTGACCGTAGAGACTGGGCTTGTAGCTTGAAATCAGTGAGAGTTGAACAGTTTCTGCGCGTTCTTAGGAATTTTCCTTTTGGGATGTTCCGAATAGTGGCAGGAAAATGGGAGCTGGTTCTATGAAGCGTACTGTTAGTAGCAGTTTGTTTGCGGTACATGTCGGTGGTTAAATGATTATAATGGGAACGCCTGATAGACAGGTCCAGAAAATTCACAGAATTTTTATCATATTCATATGTTAATTTTATATTGAGGTTGTTATTGTTTAACTCCAACAGGAAGTTTTGTAAGGTGTCCAGGGGGCCATCCCAAAGGATGAGCACGTCATCAATATATCTTGCCCAGAGGACGGCGTGGTTTTACGAACCCACGTCTGAATTTAACGATTTTTTGATTGAGCTTTTGAGCTTTGTCCTTACTAGGAATTACTTTACCTTTGGGGGGCAGTACTATGTCCAGGCCCAGGGGACGGCGATGGGGGCACCTTGCGCTCCTACATATGCGAACCTCTTTTTGGGGTGGTGGGAGCGCGAGCATGTTTACCATCACGAGTTCTTTAAAAACCACGCCGTCCTCTGGGCAAGATATATTGATGACGTGCTCATCCTTTGGGATGGCCCTCTGGACACCTTACAAAACTTCCTGTTGGAGTTAAACAATAACAATCTCAATATAAAATTAACATATGAATATGATAAAAATTCTGTGAATTTTTTGGATCTTTCTATCAGGCGTGCCCATGATAACCATTTAACCACCGACATGTAGATATTTCAGACACTGGCCAATAACCTGTCATTAGCGCCGGGCATTTCCTGCTAGCAGGAAGTGATTTGCGACGTTCCCAAAAAGTTTTTTATTTTTACCAAGGCACCTGTGCAGCGGCCCCTGGCTGGCAGCATCCATGGGCATGCTGATGCTTGTAGTTCTACTAGCATATGCCATTCCCCAGATACCTTAAATACCCCACATGTGCTTTATAGATTGGGACGATAAGAGATTTTGTTTATGCTGCTTATTCTGTGTAAAATAGCTTTAAGAACTTTTCTAATAAGGGAATTTGGCCGGCGCTAAAGGTAAAAGCGTCCTAGACATTTAACCGCATTCTCTTGTTATTTGTCCTATTGCACTGATAATCTTCCTCCTTTCTTTCTTTCTAAAAGACGCATATACGCAATCTACATATCGAAACAGTAGCTACTGTTTATTGAACTATGTCCGTCTATGGAATACGGACGTAGTTCTGGATCCGGCCCCATGAATGTACATTCTTGTTATTATTTCTTCTCACGTATTCACATTATTAACAAATTTGGGCATTATGACATTTATTCATCCGGTATTAACACTTATACTAGCGAATGTCAGCTAGAATCTGATTGATTGCTTTGGGCAACATCTCCACTCTTTCTTTTCCACAGTTTATTAAATCTAGTCCTGCATGTCTTTAGAGAAAGGAACAGCATTAAACAAATGCTAATATCATTGTAAAAACAATATTTAATATCTGATTAAATTCCTGGCATAAGACTTCCGGTTGTGCGGTGCACTGAGGTGGCCGCATCTTAGCTGAGCTCCCGGCGGGATCATCTATACTGGGGCCAAATCTGATTGCTTCACCCTCAAAACAGCTGTGGAGGAGTTATAAAGCAGTGGCCATCTCTAGAACATTGTAATTGCTGCCGGGAGTGCCTTACTTCAATCGGAGTCCGCCTGTGACATTAGAGGCTGCTGTCCGCCGTGTAGGCCACAGCCGGGCTGCTGCTGTCGTCCATTGCGGCTACCAGACCGTGATGCTCCGGAGACGAACACCCTGAGGGGAGCTGATGGCGTGATCCCTGCGAGGAGCTGGTGCCGTGGGGGCGAGTGTGTAGCGGTGGAAATTGGTAGTGACGACACTATTTTGGAGAGAGGCCATCTGAGGAGCGGAATACCAGGGGCTCTTTCTCTCACTCACCTGATGGTGTTCCTGCATAGGGTCCTGTGGCAGAGGTACAACTTCATTGCGGACCATGTTTTCCCAGGGACAGTGAGTACCAGTCTTCAGTGAACAGCCTGGGTGTGGAAAGGGTGCGAAACGCCATTTTAACTTTGCCTCGGCCAGCACATACACCTGCCTTCTTCATAGGGGGTTGGGCCTGATACCATAAAGGGCGCGAACGCCATATTGCTTTCTACATTCCGGAGCAAGCCCTTACAGTCTCCTAGCCTACACACCGGGGGTGTATAAATAAACAGTTGCTGTGCAGCTCTGCACATCCTCTTGCAGGACTCTCATCCCACTACGTCCAAGCCTCCCAGCACTTTGGTGGCTGTCGTTATCCAGCACCAGAGTGGTGCTTCACCTATACCTACCTCTCTCCATACCCCTCTGTGAAGCTTCCGGATGGCAAAGTGCTCTAGCGATGTTGGCTTGTAAGGTGCCCTAATCCTCTGTTGGACTGCCACTCTGATGACTGTCCCCTTATATGTTAGTCACCCTTTGCCTATTTCTAAATAAAAAAAAAATATATATAAAGCATACAAAACAAAAAACTAATAAAATAAAAAACAAAACAGAAAAACAACAACAAATAATATTAATAATATTGTCAACATTCTCAGCACTATTTTGCTGGGTTGTGCTCCCTAGGACATCCCTGTGTATCTGCCTATTTAACTGCTGTCTTCTTGTGGCCTATTAGTCGCCTAGATAGGGGGCAGTGGTTGCTCAGCGCTGTCTCCTTGTGGGGCCGCTCATTGTGGAGTAGGTGTTGGTGTAAACCGCCAGCTTTCCATTTTGTATCCACTATATGTTTCAGGGTGCTTTCTCTGTTTGATGCCATTTGCCTTGAGTTCATTGTCTTACTGTGTATGAATAATTGTCTATATCAGTCTTTTCACTAGTTAACAACGATAAAGTGGCAGGCTTCTTATAGGCTCACCTGTGCTAAGATTGTGTACCTACTTGACTGTTTTAGCATTTAAAAACATACTTTAGATTCTTTTTCTCAGATTGCAATGTAACCTTATTTCCTTGTAGAAACCACTGGAGGCGTTTATTGACCTTTAGTAATGTAAAAAACGTAATCTCGTAACTTAATCCTCTACTCTCTTGGTGGAAACCCGTTTTCATTCTCTTTAGGTGTGTGTCCTGTAATGGACAAATTTCTAGACAGTCAGGCTTCCTCGTCTCAACAATCTCCCTCCCAGAGTACCAGAATGGGGCGCAATAAACCAACTCAGAACAAGTCTACGCCGGCATCCTCCCCTAGGTCGGAGGACATGGGGTACTCAGGGGCTTCCTCACTGCCTTCAGCAACCTCTGCTAATTCCATAGAGGCCACAGCAAGGGAAATCTCAAATTTTCTTATGCCACATATTGACAAGAAGTTTGATGACTTCCAAATTAGACTAGACGCAGCCCTTACCAAAATTGAGTCTAATTCTACACGTATGGCTGCTTTAGAACAAAGAACCAGTGATACGGAGGACACTCTGATGTCACTGCAGGCACTTACTATTTCCTAAACCCAAAAAATTGCTGAATTAAGCAGTAAAGTGGACGACCAGGAGAATAGAAATAGACGTAGCAATTTACGGTTTATTGGAATACCAGAATCCGTAGGCGCCCCCCTCCTTGTTGACTTTATCACCAAAAAAATTCCTGAAGCGTTGGGAATCTATGACCCCTCTAATGGAATTCAGGTTGAGAGGGCACACAGGATGGGAGCGGAGAGACAGGGTCCCCAAAATCGTCCTAGGCCGACCATAGCTAAGTTTTTAGACTTTAGAGCTTAAGAGAAATTGCTAAAGGCTTACCGTCAGTGTCGTAACCTGGTAATAGAGGGTGCTACTATTTTAATTTTCCAAGACTACTCCATTGAGGTTACTCAAAAGCGTAAAGCTTTTTCGGAAGTCTGCCAAGGTTTAATACAGCGCAACCAGTGCTTCGCCCTGTTATATCCAGCCAAGCTGAGAGTAGTAGACAATGGTATTATGCATTTTTTCACAGACCCGGAGCAAGCCAAAGAGTATCTACAACGACAAATTCCCCCGCACTAAAGCTGATGCCGATTATTTTTGTTCCTCCCCCCGTTAGTGCCCTAGCTTTCAAAGATGTCTGCTCATGTCCTTATGGTTACCTTACTTTATATCTGCCCCTTTTCATAATGTTTAGGGGGTACCTGATGTTAAGACATTTTCTTTGACTCTTCGCTTTAAAGTGCTACCCGATAGTTTATGTTTTAGACTGTAACTGGCTTTCTTGCCTCTAAATGGTTCTTATTTTTATGTTGTAATGTTTACCTCCCTAATCAGTTTGATTTGTTCTATTTGGAGTTATTCCTGGTGCTTCCCGGACCACCGTCTGGGAACCACCTTTGGTTCTTTTTGTTGTTCGAAAAATCTTGGAAAATGTACACAGTGTTTTTCTTATGTTTATTCACTACTTAATACACATGTAATGTTACTTACATTCAATTTGTTTTTGTTCTCTATCCTTATGCATCTACCTGAATTGGGGTGGGGCCACCCGCCTTTGCCTGGATCGCCGTTATGTTTGTTAGTCCATACTGAACTTCTGTCTCCTATGGAGTTGGAATCGGATCCTGAGACTGCGCCTTCTGAGGGGGTAGGATGACCGCACAATTGGGAGCGGAACTTGGAGATATAGTGGTCTCTGGCCACGCCCCGGTATTGATCACTATCCAGTCAGCAACCCTCCCCCAGAGGGATCGTTTTTGGAGGTTCCCATCCCACTTATCAATCTGAGGGCTTCAAATCCCAGATGGAGGCCCATTGGGGAAACTTTGTTGATGACAACATACAGCATAGTGATGACCCAGTGTTGTTGTGGGAGACCTTCAAGGCTATCATGCGGAGTCATGTGATGCAGTATGTGGCTCAACAGAGGAGACGGAGTAGGGCACAATATGTTGCTCTACAGACTGAGTTGTCTGATGCATTTGCTTCTTATACAGCTAATCCTTCAGACGAATCCTTTGATATTTATTTAAAATCTCGCCGTCAGTTGGAAGCTTTTCTGACTACCCAGGCCAGAGCGGGTATTGACAATACATGCCACAAGTACTTCCGGTGGGGGAATAAGACAGGGAGGCTTTTGGCAACTGTGTCAAAACCTTGGATAAAAAAATCATACATAACTCTCAGCTCCTTACTTGCACAGCGGACATTCAAGCCCACTTTACTGACTACTATAAGGACCTTTATAGAGCAATTCCACATGACAGGTCCCAGCAATGGGATATTCTTCGGACGGCTAGATTGCCACCGCTCTCCACCGATCAAAATACAGCATTAAACTCCGATATCACCACGGATGAAATTAATTGGGCTATCTCCCCCCTTATTTACATAAAGCTCCAGGACCAGATGGCTTCTCGGGGGAATATTACAAATTGCTTCAATCACAATTAGTTCCCACACTCTTGACCCTATTTAACACCATAATTAAGGAGCGACCGAGATATCCATCTTTTAATGCGGTTTACATAACTTTAATCCCCAAACCTGGTAGAGACGTACAAAAAGTTGATTCATATAGGCCAATATCTTTAATTAACGTTGACTACAAACTGCTGACCAAGATAATGGCCAACAGACTTCAACTGCTTTTACCAGACCTACTGAAAGTACACCAGCTAGGTTTTATTCATGGGCGACAGTCCGTGAAAGCTATTAGAGCGGCAATTGCGGCCTCGTTGGCTTCCTTCTCCAACCCACACACCACAAACATTCTACTAAGTTTAGATACCACACGTGCCTTCGACACAGTGGCATGGCCTCATTTACTGGCAGTGCTGGAATACAGAAACTTTGATCCCTTTTTATTGATTTCATACGATACCTTTACACGGACCCTTCTACCTCCTTACTTATTAATGGTTCTAGAGGGCAGACAATTACTATAGAGAGGGGTACGAGACAGGGATGTCCCCTGTCCCCCCTACTTTTCAATCTTGCTTTGGACCCGTTACTTCGGATTTTACAAAAAAGTCAGGAGTTTGAGGGGATAGCGGTGGGGGCTTCCAACGTTAAACTGTCTGCTTTTGCGGATGATGTTTTGCTGTATAAAGGGAACCCGCAGTCCTCTTTGAGTCACATACTGGATCTTCTGGGGAAGTTTGGCGCAGTATCTGGTTTTGAGCCTAACCTGCAAAAATCTGTTGCTTTGAACCTGGCTCCTCGTGTGGAGCGGCCAGAATGGGCGGTGGACCTGCCTATTAGATGGGCTAAACATTCTTTCACATACCTGGGAGTAGAGATTCCTAAAAACCCGGCTCAATTGTATGAGCTTAATATCACCAGGGCTATTCGTAATCTGACAAGGGAGTTAAACGGGTAGCGGTCGCTCCCCCTCTCTTTCCTTGGCCGGGCCAACCTCGTCAAGATGATATCTTTCCCAAAATTCATTTACCTCTTCAATGCACTCCCTCTTCTTGTTCATAGGAAGGATCTTAAACTTATTGATGCGCTGTTTAGGAAATTCCTTTGGGCAGGGGGTCGACCCCGAATAGGGCTTATAAAGCTGCAGCAAAATAAATCTCATGGGGGAATAAACTTTCCTAATTTAATGCTCTATAACCACGCTGCTCTGCTTAGGATAGTTAAGGACTGGCTTATGCAGAAGAATGTCTTCGCTGACATTCAGTTGGAAGCAGGCTTTCTGCCAGGAGTCTTCCTTATTAATTTTCTCCACCAACATGACCAAGAGATATCCCCTGAATGTAGGGATAACCCCCTATTGTGGTCCACCCGGAAAGTGTGGCACATTACTCGCCATAAAATTCATTTGAATGCACACCACTCCCTTTACCTCCCCTTTATCAAGAATCCTGAATTTCAGGATGGTGCGGCATCCCATACCTTCACAATGTGGCATAGAGGGGGGCTTTCCTACATGGGGTACGTTATGGATGTTAATACCGGTAAGCCGTATAGATTTTTGGAGGCGTTAGAGAAATTTTCGTTTATAAGGGGCCATCAGTTGGCATTCCTACAAGCTCGCTTCATATCTCGCCTTATGTCCCCTATAGACAGGACAAATGCACTAGATACATGCCTCCGTAATGCAATGACTTTTAAAAGGGCAATTTCTGCCCATTACAAATTATTAACTACACCTCTCGATTATGAAAAGGGTAGAGCTGGTCTGGTTAAGTGGACTCAGATATTCCCCTCTCTGACTTGCGATGACCTCCTTAAAGCCCTCAATTATTCTAGGAGGGTGCTGCCCTCTTCCCAATATCTAGAAATGTTCCTGAAGCTCTTTCACCATACATATTATTCGCCCCTTCGCCTATTCCACATGGGAGCTAGAGATTCACACAACTGCCCCAGGTGTGCGGCCCCGGAAGCGGATCTATTGCATAGCTTTTGGAGTTGCTCCTTACTGCGTCGCTTCTGGCTTCAGGTTAAACGATATACTGAACTTCACATGTCCCACTAACGGCCGAATGGGCGATCTTTGGTATACTACCCCCTGCTCAGCGAGTTGATAAATATGCAAAAAAAAACTGCACTGGCAATCAGCTCTGCCGCAAAAAAAACAAGCTTACAAACCTGGGTTAGCCCTTCTGCCCCGCCATTTACTTTGTTTAAGTTAAAGCTCCACTATCTGTTTCATGATGGACTGGGTAGAAACCCTATTAGATAAAGAGAAAAAAACTGAAAATTTCTTTGGAGTATGGGAAGCATATATGGAGACTCTGCCAGTAATTATGAGACTTAATATACATAACTCTTTGCAATATACTACCTGGTATTTATATAGACAGCTGGAACATGATCCCCCATTAAGGCTTGACTGAGAGGTTGGTGTCTGGCGTGGCGGCCCCTCCCCCCTCCTTTCCCTTTTTGTTCTGTTGTTTGCTTGTTTTCTTTTTATTTCCTTTGATGCAATGGAGGACTTCTTATTTTTATGTCTATGAACATGAGAATCATTGTCAATTTGACGTGAATATTGTTTCATTGATTGAACAGGCTACTGTACAATAATACGGAATTGTATATATCCTGCACCTGCAAATCTACTTCACTGTTACTAATGTGTATTACATGTATTAACTGTAATACTGTGTACCAATAAAAACTTCTTTTAAAAAAAAAAAAATTCCTGGCATGAGAGGTGCTACTCATACACCTGTTGCTATTAACTAGTTTTCATTTGACCTCCTCTGTTCAGTGAGTATAATGCTCTGCCAAAACCTCTGCATCACAATAAACACATAGATAAAGGACAAGAGTGATGAAGTTTAATTATATTCTTTAGGTTAAAGGAAGTCATTAATAAATAGAAATTATTTTAGGTGTATGTCAATTTTAATGTGTATGTAGAAAGACAGAAGCACTGAACATTGTTCCATGGACCCATTTTAGATCTGAAAGGAGACTCTTTCTCCCAAGCAAAGAATAGAAGATAGCACGAGGCTTCTCCTTTTGCCTTCCCCGTGACCTGCTGTCTGCCATCATGAGAGGTAAGTGCTCTACCCCTACCGTGGATAAGGATGCTCCTAACAGGGCCTGCTCTTCCACTGCCACCACTGTCCTGGCACCCCCTCCCCCCCTCATGTGAGAAATAGGCTCATTGGTCCAGGGTGTTAGCATTGACCTGAGTGTGCCATACTGACCAAAATTAGTGGCTTAGAGGGCAATATTCACCTCGTGTTGTAAATTGAGTAAGAGACCCTGTTGCACACAAGTTTCTGTGTAAATAAACTATTTGGTTAGACTAAAGGATGTTTTTGTGTGTTTTAAACTGTGTTGTTGGTGTTTTACAGTCACTATGGTGAATTGTTTCATTGTGAGGCTATGGGGTCCATTTATTATAACGCTCATTGTGAGCGTTATTGTTCAGTGCAAGACTTGCTGCACCTCGCAGCGAGTCTTGCAACTGTTTTCTGCAAATTTAATATATCTCACCTGTCCGGCGAGGTCCCACGATGATCTGCGGGACTTTCACCGGGATCGAGTTAAGAATTAGTTCCTGCGCATGCGCAGTAGCTGTCTTTTGGAACTTAGAAACTTTTGTCCCAAAAGGCATGCGTGGGAATCCGAAGTAGAAGCGGCACCGGGACAGGTAAGAAATCTGTTTATTTTGTATCGTTTTTTTAAAGTTATTATTATATTAAAGTATTTTTTAATAATAATTTATTAATTATCTATGTAAAAAATGTTTTTTACATTTTTTTTATCTACATTTTCGTTAGTGTTTTGCATTACAGCGGTCTCCCGATATATACCCCCATTTTCCTCCACCTTATAACAGCTATAGGAGGGAGGAAAAGGGGGATATATGGGGGGACCCCAGTAATACTTACCCTGACGCCATCTTGAGATGGAGTTATTTAACGTATCGGCGCGGATTGTTAAAAAGCGATCAGCCCGCCCGCATTCATTAGAGCGGGCTGGCAATTGGGGTAGGAATGCTAATGATCACCATGGTTTCCATGGCGATCATTGCATTAGTAAATGCATTAGTAAATGTGATGCCTTCATTTTCAGGAGATAAAGACCGTTCTCAGGTGAAAACGGTCTTTATCTCCTGAAAATGAAGTTATCACCATTTAGTAAATGGAGCCCTATGTATGATAGGTTGTGTTGGTTAGGGAGAGGACTGTTGTGCTTGTGCAAGTACAGTAAGTGAAACATGGCATGCAAGGTACACCTATGTTGTGTATTTTTCTGTTATTACCCTTGTCACCAGAAGCAATCCCCAACGCCGACGCCGTGAGTATTTCACCAACCATTATCCTCACCCTTCTATAACCTCCCCCTTCATTACCCTAACCTTCCCCTTCTATGTTCCATCTCCTCTCCACAGAATAACCCTAAGACTCCCCTGCTTCCTCCTAAAACTCAATTTCTATGTTGCATGCCCTCGCCACAGCAGAACCCTGTATATACTCAAGAGGTTTTATTATGGTGTGATGCCAAAAATCACCATGTGTATGATGTACTGAGAAATTAAATATACAAGCACTTTGTTCTTCATAATCTTTTCAATGCTCTGATCTTTTCTTATAATATTGTAATGCTATAGTAACAAGTATTGCAGCAATTCTTAAAAAGAATAGATTTTTGTTATCATAACATAATAAGGCATTTTTTATTATTTCATTGCCGTATCAGGGTATACATGGAGAAATCAGATAATGGTGAAAGAAATATGGGGCCAAAAAAGCAAGCATCATATATGTGGAAGTAATGGGTTAGCTAAAAATAGCATGGTCCATGGCCTTTGTAACAAATCATACCAAGAAAGGCTAGAGGAACTAAACATGTATAGCTTGGAGCAGAGAAGGGAGAGGGGGGACATGATAGCAGCTTTCACATATATCAAGGGTTGTGACCAGCTAGAGGGGGTACCATTTTTCAAAAGAAAAGGTGTAATAGAACACGAGGGCATGGATACAAACTGGAGGGTGGTAGATTCAAAGGAAATGTGCGGAAAAATTACTTCACTGAAAGGGTGATAGATAAATGGAATATTCTCCCATCTGAGGTGGTTGAGGCCAATACAGTAGAACAATTTAAACATGCTTGGGATAAATATAAGGGTATCCTAAATTGAAACCCAAATTGAGGGTAAATAGGGTCTAGG
Organism: Limnodynastes dumerilii; assembly: GCA_011038615.1. Classification (NCBI taxonomy): domain Eukaryota; kingdom Metazoa; phylum Chordata; class Amphibia; order Anura; family Limnodynastidae; genus Limnodynastes; species Limnodynastes dumerilii. Next base: position 14,391 of record WWET01005037.1, read on the forward strand.
GTCAGAATAGTTTTCAATAAACAAATGGGCAGACTAGATGGGCCATGTGGCTCTTATCTGCCGTCACTTTCTATGTTTCTATGTTTCTATGATATATTCGTAGTCAACAGACTAAGTAGAGATGAGACAGGTGGAACAAACCATACCCTCCAAATGTACCTATTTAGCATTTAATAATGGTCTGCACCGGCTAAAAGGATTCTGACCCAGCAGTTCCCCCTTCCTATACTCACCTTCCAGTCCTACAGCATCTGATCACTATAGCAGAGCTGCGGGGACAGACTCCTACAGTTCTGCCATAGTGACAAGACCCTCTCCTGTGTGTTCTTAGCTCGTGATAAGTTGTAAAATGAGATTTTACACCTCATCATGCATGCAAATGAGAGCAGATTAAAGCCATGCCCCTTCACAGAAAAAGCCACGCCCCCTTCACAGACAACCTCCCCAGGTGTATCAATTTTCTATTAAAAAACATTGGAGGGTAGGACACACATGGTAAAAAATCAGCATGCATAGACACATCATTATTATGAAGATAAGGAGGAAAAAAAATATATGCAAAATGCAGTGGACAGATATATATTTTGAATGGTGCTGCAGACCTTGTGGTGCCTTATAAATACACTATAATAATAATAATAATAATAATAATAATAATAGGGAGATAGTAATGAGACCAAGAACAGCAGATAGAATATAAATGAAGATATCAGTTTTTTATATCCAGAAGAAAGAAGGCAAGATAGAGCAAAGGGAAAATCTTTGTGACTTCTGTCTCTGCTCTTCTAACCACCAGGCCTCCATTTAGACTCCTGCTCCCCTTTCTTTTCTCTCCTAGTCCAACACATAGCTTTCTGTGAAATGTTTTATAATGACTTTATGATGACTTGCTTTTGCATTACCTGCTGTCTGTTTTTTCCTTCAGACACTTTGTCTCTTCAAAGTAGACTGTTGTCTACAGTGGTTAGCAATATAGTGATAAACATACCACACGGAGTCCTTGAACTTATCCTAATGGTAAAACCTGTCACTGCATGATACTGGAAGAGAAAACATGAGACAATACAGAGAACTGTGATACAGCAAGCGTTGTCTACTTGCTAAAGAAGCTGTCTTTCCTCCCATAAGAGTAAAACCTAGAGAAACAGTCATCGCAACATCCTTAAACACTATGCTTTATTTAATGCTATAACTCCTTTCACATTGGACAATGATACATGAATCCCCAATGACCAAGTAGTAAAACACTATGTGCAGAGAAAACTACAACCAAGCAGTAACTCAGAAACATACATTGAAAATAGAATGTGATTTTCACAAATAATTCCCTGTAAATGGGCAGTATAACATATAACCCAATCACAAGTAATGATTAATGGAAGAAAACAATTATAATGAAAAACAATGATATGAGGTCTTTAACAAATATGGCTGAATATAATTTCCATCAATCATAATGACCCGGGCTGGATCCAGACTTAAGAAGGAGCTTGAAATTAAGAGAGGAAGTTACACCTGGGCAAAACCATGTTGATTGCAGGGGGAGTCAAGTTAATTGTATTCTTTGCATGCAGGGATATATCTTTGAATTGCTTACTGCACACAGATACTGACCAGCTTTACTATCACACTGTTATTTAGAC
>WWET01005037.1:20592-35890 GCA_011038615.1 Limnodynastes dumerilii
TCCCCCTAACTTCCCTAGCAAGACAGGCCAGGTAGCTACCCCCAGCGAATTCTTTGCAAAGAGAAGCCTACGTTTGTCTAGTAAATAGTCTGCCCACTCTTTTTGGCCCCGCAGCCAGGCGCTCCGGTCATTTGGGTCTTTAGAGGAGATATATTGCATCTCCAGGTTCTTGCAGGACTTCTCCAACTCAGCTTCCTTCGCCCTGTGAGAACATTTGATACCAGCCACACTTTTAATGAAGGATCCTCGCAGGACAGCCTTAAATGCCTCCCATATCACCACATCTACCGCCGAACCCTGATTATCTTGAAAATATTGTTCCCAACAGGCCACCAAATCTGCCCCTGATCCCATTAATGTCAGCCAAAAGGAGTTAAGCTTCCAATACCTAATACCTCTGTCAGTGTCAAGATTAAGGGATATGAAAACTGGAGAATGATCAGATATGCCTCTAGGCATGTATTCTACCCTATCAACCCGATGGGACAGAGTCTGTGGTATCAGGACCAGTTCAATGTGGGACAATGTATGATATGAAGTAAAATGACAAGAATACTGACATGTCCGGGGAAATCTCATACGCCATGGGTCTACCCATCCCAACTCTTGGATCAGTTTCGCAAAGGAGGTGGGGCCGGAAGTGGGAACCCAGGACTGTTCATTACACCTGTCCAGAGCTTGATTTAAAACATTGTTAAAGTCCCCCAGACACACAACTTCCGTCCCTGGAGATTGAGAAACAAAAGAGGCTACTTGGCCTAAAACTTCTGTGTTTTATGGGTGGGGGGGGATGTAGATGCCCAATATAAGTAAAGGAAGAGAATACACTATGGCACGGAGAAAAACGTATCATAGAAACATAGAAAGAGACGGCACATGGCACATCTAGTCTGGATACCCTTATATTTATCCCAGGCATGTTTAAATTGTTCTACTGTATTGGCCTCCACCACCTCAGATGGGAGAATATTCCATTTATCTATCACCCTTTCAGTGAAGTAATTTTTCCGCACATTTCCTTTGAATCTACCACCCTCCAGTTTGTATCCATGCCCTTGTGTTCTATTACACCTTTTCTTTTGGAAAATGGTACCCTCCTCTAGCTGGTCACAAGCCTTGATGTATTTGAAAGCTGCTATCATGTCCCCCTCTCCCTTCTCTGCTCCAAGCTATACATGTTTAGTTCCTCTAGCCTTTCTTGGTATGATTTGTTACAAAGGCCATGGACCATTTTAGTTGCTCTTCTTTGCACAGTCTCTAATGTATTTATGTCTTTCTGGAGATATGGCCTCCAGAACTGAACGCAGTATTCTAGGTGAGGGCGTACCAATGATTTACATTAACAATAGGAGATAAACCTAAATGTTATATATCTATTCCAACCTACCTACTCCAGGTTTTGTCATATTTGAGGGACGTTTCTGGCTGATGTACACAAACCTCTCATCACCAGTTGAGGAGCTGACCGGTGAAAGCCAACACATAGATGTTTGTGTTTACTCAATATTCATGTTATGACTATGCTTCTACATTACCTGTACAATGCTGCAAACCCTATGTGGCGCCTTATAAATAAATGTTAATAATAATAGTAAAATAATAGTAGGTCGGATCCAGAATTATCAGAAATTCTTAATGTTGTGATTATGGGGTGAGTGGGGTTATGCCATATACTACATGAGGGGTGGCCAAGCTCGGGCCTCGTGAGCTACCAACGGTTCATGTTTTCCAGGTCTCCTCAGATAGTCAGAGGTGAGATAATCACTACCAACTGTAGATCTTTTTGAATTTATCAGTCAGTAATGAACACACCTGTGCTCCAACCAGGAGACCTGGAAAACATGGACTGTTGCTAGCCCCCGAGGACCGAGCTTGCCCACACCTGGCTTAAGGGGAAGGTTAGAGTTAGACTTTTGGACATGAAGGGTTAGGCTGTGGAGCATGGATGGTTAGGCTGCAGGGCATGGAGGGTTAGAATTAGGCTTCAGGGCATGGAGGGTTAGGGCTAAAGAAGGGGTAGTTTAGGGTTAGGCTGCAGGAAACGGAGAGTCAAGGTTAGGAAAGGGTTAAGGGTTACCTATCGGCTGATGTCTCTTCATGATTACAGCAATCTCATCACCGCCGATTTCTAAAATGCAAACTGACAGCAATTGCAGGCAGTCTACATTCAGCTGCCATATGACGGTCTTCGTATCAGCAAACCACATCCCCCACAGTCTCACAAGAAATATATCTTTATTTTATTCCCTACTTACTTACCAACTAATGAGCCACCCCAATAAACAAGAGCATATTCCCGCAATGTGTTCCCGGAGCAGCTGAACGTCAAGGTGTATGCCAGGATTGGGTTAAAGTAAGCTGCCGTGTATGGACCACCTGAGAAAAGAACAAAATGACTGCACTTAGTTCAGCTGGACTGCACCCAGGAATCTGGACAGTTTTCCAGAGGTCAGATGATCAGAAAACGGCTACTTTGTCATTTGCATAAGCATCTAGCGCCACTGACGGAACACAAAACAGACAGACATGGGTACTCCATAAACATTTTCTTTTAATGATGATTATTGTGGAGAACGGTGGACACAGAGAAGAGGTTAGTAACTTTCAATTCATCACCAACATTACATTGTAAACCCTGCATCAGCATTTTTCTATATCGTCACCATGTGTTGTAGTCCATCAACTACACACACTGGCTGTACCCACTTTGGACCTTCAGTAGAATTTTTTTTTTATGTTGGCACACAATAGTTATAACACTGTTGATGGGTTAAGTTATAATCCATAAGGTCATTATAGTTGTAACATATAGAAGTTGGCATATTGGTTTTATTGCTCCCAGCTATTCAAGAAAAAAACATGATATTGCCTTTATAGTATAGAAAAGGGAAGATGAGTTTTCAGGGAACAATGTGGAATCAGATAGCAAGTGACAGAACACGATGTTAGCTTGTAGTTTGTTAGTCAGTAGTTTTATGCTTTACCAACAGAAATGAGAAGCGTAGTCAGGTTCCTCATATAATGATAAGGTGGCAGCATTGCATGAAGGGTGCATATAAGAATTGCCAAGTGAACTCAATGACAGCACAAAGAGTGAGGTGACTAATTGAGCGATACAGTGGGTTAGATTTACTAAAAAATCTAAAGCGAAAAAGTGGAGATGTTGCCCAAAGCAACCAATCAGATTCTAGCTAAAATTCTCTAGTATGCAACAGGAAAGTGAGAGCTAGAATGTCATTGGTTGCTTTCGGAACCATCTCCCCTTTTTCTTTTCTGCAGTTTAGTAAATCTATCCAGTAGCTTAACCATAGGTGACTGCTATGGGTACAGGAATCAATCCTCGTTATTCTTGTATGCTTCTCTGACTCTCACCTAGTGAACTCTTATTAAACTACCATCTTCTTACAAGGAGTGGGCCATAATCAATCACTATTATCAGAAAATTATGACAGAAAATGTATTTTTGCTAAAGCATAAGATCTAGGATAAACCCTGTACTATTCCAGGCTACCCTCACTTAAGATGAGTTTTAAGGTAGTGGCGAGCTATAGTATCCCCATAGGAGCAGGAGGAGGAATGGAAATCTGGATTCAACATCACATACCTAGTGTGTCTGGAGTTTTGAGCGCTGTGGATTGGGTCTTATAGGATTTTATAATCCGACTCTAATAAACGACAGTACAGGTGTACAGCAGGTATTTAGAACAAATGTTTCCTACATGCAACCTCCTACTGTATAACATCAGCTAAGAAGGTGGAAAATGGATAGAGAAGAAAATATTAAAGCACTGTATTTTAATTATAAATGAACAAAAAATGCATGAAAAGAAATTATATCCTTTTCTTTCATTCAGGGATTTTTCTATTACAGTCTATGACAAATAAACAGTTATGTTTATATTTGATAGGTATAAATGCATTATTTGTCTGCAAAATGTGTTACTCAAACATAATTGTCAAATAACTTTAAATACATGGTGAGTGGATGGGCATGAGTATTTATAATGTACAGCTAAGCCCTTACAGTCCTGATTTGTTTGTCCTGATAAGTGAACTACACTGTAGGAAGGGGAAAATTTGAATTACTATTTTAATTTCTGTCCTATGTGGTGTGATAAAAGGGGTGGAGTTTGGATGAGACCAGGATGTATATAGGCAGAGTATGGGTGGTACTAGGGGTACAGTTTGTGTGGGGCTAAGTGGAGCTTATATGACCTGTTTTCAGCCTGCCAAATGTTAGAGGTATGGAAATACTTAGGGAAGGGTCCTGGCCACAGAAATCTATTTTGCATGCAGGAGTGCATGGGCTGTGCCCTGCACTCCTGCATACAGAATTCTGGATGACAAAATATGGATGTACAGATTTAGGAGTTAAAGCTGGGTCAGATCATTTGTCTTATTTCTGTCCACTTCATTACCTTTTTAATAACTAACTATATTAGTACACAGTAACAATAGTGACAATAGCTACTCACCTGCATAGGTCAGTAATGTAACTGTGAGGGCAATTATAGGCACCTTGTAAAATAATCTTGTAGCTTGGAAGCGAAGTAGAGCTAGATGATAGCAGAAGGCACACAACGCTTCCACAAAGACACCCTGGGGAACAGTGGTTTGCAGGGAAGAAGAACAGTCCTCTGACATCATCACCTGGATTGTGTGAAATTCGGTCAGTTCCAACATCCAGTATTGTTTGGTTAAAAACTTGGCAGCCTCCATGCCGGCATATTGAGATACCAGTTTAATTATAGTATCAATAATAGGGCACTCTTTCAACAGGAACTCTTGAAGAGACACGGCTGAGTTGGCAGATGCCCCATCAAAAGTGAAGCCATGAGCTAAAAACAGCAAAAAGAGCAGAGTGGAGACCACATCAGGACCAAAACCACCACCCCACATACCAATCTCTGTTAGCATGCGAAGTTCCATACAGCAAGCACACAGCTGGAAAGAGCTGGCTATCTCACGGAGTGTACATCTGTAGATCCTAGCGGGGAGCACTTTCCTACTTAACCAACGGATTAACTGAGACAAAGCAACCGAAGATACAAAGAAAGCCACCACTATGTTCAGTCCAGCCATGGTGGCAAGACTCTGCTGCAAAAAGGACCTAGAAAGGAACACACTGCAAATCTCCACTTATACACTGTTAATCTAGTGAAACGTGGCCCAATCTTCAACCAGCAATTGTCAAGGGCACGGTTGGGAATCCCTGCAGCTGTGTATGACAGCATTTTACTGTAGTTTGCCTTAAACACTTACTACAAAGCAAACACATTTTAAAATATAACATTAAGGTTAAGTTACTCCATTTCCTTTTAACAAGTAGATGACTTCTTTGGCTTCTAAAAGATAGTGGATTGAAAGAATCTATTACTGAAGAAAAGCACATCAAGTTTGCTAGATAACATCATAGTGACCCATCTTTTGGGTTCTACTTCTCCATGCTTTGTGACACAAAGGTAACACTGTCAATTCCACAACAATCACCATTGCAGCAGTATAGTGGTTGCAGTCTCATCATGTGGGGCTCCTTTTCATCAGCAGGGACTGGGTTTAATTGCAAAAATCTTTTTTTCACCTTATATTTCCGTCAAATAATGAACTAGGAGTTTTAACATCTGCAAACAAAATACTTTCTAGACCAAAGAACAATTGTGTCATTTTTAATACAGACAAATCTATTGCAATTTTAGGGGCTGAATATTGTAGCAAAGACACCATATGCAAGGCTACATACTACACTGATTGGTCGATTATTGTATATTGTAAAGCATGCACCAATTTGTTGGAACGCTAATAAAATATTCTAGAAATGCTTCTGCCAAAAATAATCATATATTTGAGAAATCCTGAGATATCCAACCGCTACTGGGTGGATTCTATTAGGACCATTAGAGGACATTGGGGTTATAGCTCTGGTTATTGCATAGAACATGTCCACTATGAAACATCCTTTACAGCTGGTGCAATCTCTCAATAGTATATATTTACATGTCTCTCTTAGTATGATTATTATTATTATAGATTTTAATCCATTATTTTAGCTATATTTTGCTTCAGTTAATTACTTTTTATCCTACGGTTAGTAAAAGTTATGTTTTAACTTTGATGGTTTAATTTGCCTTTGGACTTATGCATTTAAACTGGGCTCACATCTATGCAGTTATCGGGAGATGATGAGTTCCGCTCTGCTGGTAAATGGGTGTAGTGAGTACACGCAATCAGAGAAATTGTAAAAGCACCTCATGTATTACTGCATAGGTGTGTACCCAGCATCACAGGAATAGCTTTATAGAGCGGTCACTACTGGGCTCCTGTCAAAAACAAAATTAAAGCACATATTATAGTGCATTTCTTGGACACTTTCCATAACAAAAGTAAAGACTAGCATTGAACTAGAGCAGCCGGACTATTTTTTGCAACACTGTTGCTAGTAGACTACTTCATACCTTACTTCTCTGCTGCTATATTTTTGTGCTAGGGTATTTCTGAGCAGCCGGACTAACCATTGTTTGCAACACTGTTACTAGTAGACTTTACTCCATATCTCACTTCCCTGCTGTTACATTATAGCAGAGGAACCATCTATATAATGTTTTGATTATATTGTAACATTTGCTGCCCTATATTTCCATTACAATTTTGTGCAACTGAGCTCACCACTGCTGGCAATTTTATTTATTTCACGGTTCATTATATGAGGTGTGGACTGCTCTATGCCCTGAAAACAGATCAGATACACACATTCCCTAGGGGTATCTGGGCACTTTAGATTAGTGCAGGGCCAGATATACCCCCATTGCGGGGCGAAGCTCCGCCGTGAGGCGGCAGGCACCACCTAGGGCAATACAGATATTTATCACTAGACCAGGTAGTCATTCTGATCTGTTTTCTGTGGATTATACTATTGGTGGTACACGGCAGTCTAATTCATCTCTACAGCCATTGTATTTCCCTTTTTTGTTTACTAGAGCCGTGAAATAACAATTCTTCTGACCAACGTTTATATATTATATATTTTTTCATTGCAGCGTGTATTATTATTCTATATTTCGCCCCATATTCATTTTTAATTATATTCATTAAAAGTTTTATGTTATTATTTGACTCATTATCCCTCTACTACCTTAGGTGTGCACTATTAAATGATCTGCTTTTTTTTTCTCTCTCTTTATGTTAGCATTGAACTAGAGCATTCTGCAAAAAAAAATTAAACCACATTTATTAGTCCAGTTTAATTACGTAGGAGAAAAAAAACCAAAAAGGTGACAGCACTGAGAAAGAATTAGTATTATAATTAAGCTGGTTTTGATGAAAAATACATAGAACGGCAACCTGATATCTAGAACATTTTACATTGACAAAAGCATACCAAAATAAAAATAAATATAAAATAAACAGTGGAGCTCAATCATGAACAATTAGGAAACTCATTTTCAATATAAATCACCCTAAGTTTCACCCATAACTTGCAAGGGTTTCCTGAATGGCAGATTGATAACGTAGTGGGGAAAAATATTCAGCCTACCGGGCTTAAAGGGAGAAGGTTGAGTAAAGGCAGCAGCTGTAGGTCAGTGAGAGGCTGGGTATTACCCGTTCATCGGGAGTTGAAAGTAGCGCCCTAGTCCTCCAATTATCACGTTCCACAGTTCAGTTTCTGCATCAGTTATAGGGGTGGCCACCCTCCGTATCGCGATCCAAACTCTTCCAATGTAGTTTCCGTTATAGGCTGTGTCTCCCACAAATGCAATTCTAAAAAGTGCTGATGCAGGGTACACGAGTGCAATAGCGGCTCCATGTGTATCAGAATGCTTAGCTTGCTTACACGTTTTGTTCGTCCAGCGAACTTTGTCAAAGCAGTATACTGCTTTGGATACCCAATACCCAGCCTCTCACTGACCTACAGCTGCTGCCTTTACTCAACCTTCTCCCTTTAAGTCCGGTAGGCTGAATATTTCTCCCCACTACATTATCAATCTGCCATTCAGGAGACCCTTGCAAGTTACGGGTGAAACTTAGGGTGATTTTTATTGGAAATTAGTTTCCTAATTGTTCATGATTGAGCTCCAGTTTATTTTATTTTTATTTTGGTATGCTTTTGTTATAATAAAATGTTCTAGACATCAGGTTCCATTCTATGTATCTTTCATCAAAACCAGCTTAATTATAATACTGTCATTCTTTCTTAGCGCTGTCACCTTTTTGGTTTTCTTCTCTTGTTTATTTTCAGGGAGAATAGCAAACTCTCCCACACAGCAGCTGTCTCCCAATTAGCGCCATAGGTTTTTTCCTTCAGTTTAATTACTTGTTTTGGGTGTGTGTTTTACATATAAAATTCTAAGTATCAATAAAATGAAACAGAAAAGATATTATTAAAATAAAACAAAAAGTTTATTCCAAGCAAGGTTGACGCACACAATGATTCAGTAGTTATTGCAGTAAAAATTAACAATTAAATAAAGAGGGGATAAATTACACAAGACAGGTAAGGGAGAACTGTAGATGGATCCACAATAACATATGAAATGTCTGCATGCAAATGCTACAAGGAAAAGTAACCGGAGGATATATAAAGGGTGAGAGCTTGGTGGATTCACACTGAGTTGAGGTCATATTTTACCAACAAAACAGAATAAACCCAAGTCCCATAAGTGGGATTTCAAGCAAATGCAAGGCTCTAATAGGGATATTAACATTTACAAGTCTCAGTAGCCTGTAGAAATGGTAGAGCTTCCGTAAAGGTCAATTTATTTTCAAATAAAACCATATTCCGTATTTTCTGATGTTTGGACAAGAAGCAGTTGAATGTAGCTGCATGGCCTACAAGCAGTTGTATTGCAATATTGAATACCTTGTGGATAATAAAAATAAAAAACATCATTGGTTTTCAGAAGCGTGTTCAGTTGCAGTCAGGGCCAGCAGAGTGGCATTGCTGGCTTCAGAGGACTAGCAGCAGGTCTTCAATAAGCCAATGACATGGAACGCCACCAACCTCATTTTGAACCAAAACTATCTTTATACGTATTTATTATGACAATGGAATCTCCCTTCAAGTCTCAAATGTTAATAAGGAGTCAGGGTGTCAATACAAAGAAATCTTATATAAGAAATGCCCTATGTTTATGTTAATGCATTGTCCTACAAAAACTCACAAAGGACACGTAACATTCACCAATTAAACCACAAAATCTTAGCTATTTACAAGCAATTCAAAGCATGACGTTTTTATGTTGAAATAATTACAGCCATCTTCACACTTTATTCAAATACAGTATGATGTCGTCATATGCGTCAAGGTGTATACTGAGCCGTAATCGCTGACCACCGGCCCACGTTACGCCAATTCTAAACAAGGGAACTGAGAATCTTGATGTAGAAAAGGACATCAAAGAGAACACAAAGCCCTTCAAAGTAAAAAAAAAAACAATCTCTATATCCCTTTACAGCTAAACAATACATGTAAAATTCCTTGGGTATGTGTGTGTATGTGGTGTTAAGGCATCAGGAAAGAATTCCACACTTACAATGAACTAGGATTCAGCAAACGTATCATGGACATTTACTTATGTAACACTGAGTATTCAGAACTAGCGGCAAAACAGAAGTAGAACACACTTTCTAGTCAGGTATATCTGCATTATATGTAAATCGTTTTGCAGTTCTTTGCATGGAAGCCCTTAATCTCCAGTCATCAGCAGTAACCTATAGGTTCTGTAAAAAGTAAAGTCCTGTAGCATTACAGTATACCTGTCAGCTAGGAGATAGCCAGTCTGTTAGCCCAAACACATATGAGAATGGAGCCAGAGGGCACAAAGCGACAGGAAAACACTGGTCAATAGTGGAATATTTTTGGGGTCACACACACTATAGTAGGTTAAGTGTCCAAGAAAAAGTTTTCTCAGAGCTCACAAAATGGTTTCAGGTTATACGGTGTTGATGTAAATGAAAGTATGCTAAACCGTTTACTCTAATTTGTGACTACGTTAAGAAAGAGTTAGCAAGATGTAACAGATTATGAAGAGAAAGACGTCCATCACAGTACAACGTATAGGCACAGGATGTAAGTTCTGAACTAAAACAAATAAGACACTTACAAAATAAGAAGATAACAGACGCTGTGGGAAATAGCAGCTGCCAGGGGTGGTAGCTTAAACAGTGCTAAACATAATACAATGATAATAAATGTATAATCTTTGCGTTTAGCAAACAGGTCAACCCCTGACAGTAGCACGGAGATAGGGCCGGAACAGAAGATTGACATTACTGCACTATCTGATATGTTCTGAAGACATGTAACCTCTAAATCAAGACCTAGAAGCACAGAACTGTAAAAGGCACAATAGAAGGGTTATTATTATAATTGGAAGGATGAGAACGTGGTGTCTGGCTTCCAGTCCTGATGATATTGGCAAGTATTAACTTCAATGAAATGTTCAAAGACCTAGGTACAGCTTCATGTTTGCATACTCTAATAGAGTAGTATAAGGAGCTGAGCTGAAGACTAACAATAGGACATAAAATTATGCCATTCGACAAAATACAATAATTCCCTTTTGTCCTTTTAGGCAAGAAAAAAAAGGAAAGAAACAGGTTTTGGCCATATTGAACTATATACATAAAAACGGGTTGGTAACTAGTTTCACTGAAGACTCCACCTAAGGCATAACTCAGAAGCACAATACTTCAGTAAGAAATCAGAGAAATGTGGGCCATAGTATACCTTACGGCAACCTAAGCACAACCCAGAAGCATAACAATTCAATGTCTCAAAGAATGATTTCTTTAGTCAGGAGCATTAGCTACAGTCGCTGTTTTCAAAATGTACCCAATTATTGTAGATATGTTGTAATACTGGTCATTCGTGTTTCCTACACAACAAGATAAACTTGACCCAGGCACTTCTGTGTAAATTCATACAGTTGAGTTGGGGAGGGGGGAGGAGATGACACTGACCAAGTAGTATGTTTAAGAAGAATACAGATGCTGCATAGGTAACTATTATAACTTTGGCACTGCTCCCCTGCAGTAAAGGTCACAAGGTAGTTTAAAAAAAAAAAAAGTATACCAAAGATGTCTGAAATGAACATATTCCATTGTTGGAACGGTAAGAGCACTTTAAGTAAATGGAAAATCCTTAATGGTTACAAAGGGTCACTAGAAATCATTTAGCTCTTGAAAAGTCATGGCACATATTGCAATAGCATTCTCAACAACCCCCCTACCCCCCCCCCTTTTCTTACCATCCTACCTACTGAAAAAATTAAGACATGTTCATATGTTTTACAGCGTCTAATCCCTTCCCTGCAAGAGGCACTTTTCCCTTCACCTAAGACATAATGGTAAATCCAGGCACAAGGACAGTGAGTGGAATATAAAAGCCAGCAAAGAGAGAGAGACAGATAAAAGTTCTGACACTGGCATAAGAGTTATTCAAGTATCAAGAGAAGGTCAGAGAATAGAAGTAAGATCCATGGAGGGTATAGGACAGGTGCAGAAAATAAGGTAACTCCGGATAATGCAGTCAAACCCCCACAATTATTGGGGTTTTGAAAAGGTCACAAAACAGAATTTCTCTGCCAGGAAGAAAGATACACAGCATGTCCTTTTCAGGACTTTCACCGTCACGGCAAGGAGAGAACATCTGAATTTCCACATCTTCAACAAATGCTGCTGAATGTCTGTCTCAGTTGCCTGCGAGCAGGTAAGAGTGGCACTTCTAAAATGTTAAGATGGTTATGAGGACAGAGGGAGGATTACATATAGGTCTTGACAGGATGTTAGCGGTTGCCTTTCATGGCTTCTTTTGCAGCCAGGATCAGGGGTGTCAGACTGGACAGTGGCTTTGCAAGCTTCAAGAATGGGTGCTAAAAGAAAAAAGAAAATATTAAAATATAAATATATAAACAATAAAAAAGACAAAATAAAAACACCCCAAAAAAGAACAGTGACTTTTACATTTTTAATATTACAAGTGCTCACAACTGTAACAATAAATACCGCCATCCTCAGGGACCATAAATTGCAGTATAGCTTCACTGTATAGTTTAATAGATTAGAAAAAAAAGATTATTAGGACAGGGAATTCTAAATACTCGGAAAACCCCCACATTCACATGCTTGACACTGAATTATTAACAGATGTCAACTGCATTAATATGGAAGATAAAATCTAGTTTAAATAACATTTTGTCAGAAAAAAATGTATGAAACCAAACTGACACTATCAGGGAGAATTTCACATTTTGTATCCATCCAATGATTTTTATTCCTCCTGTGAAAATCACTTGAGAAAATGATCATTTCCACCAGAGTGCATTATGACTTACAAAAACGCATCCACATTTACTTCTCTCCTAATTAACACATAGCAACGTTGTGCGCCATATTGCCACCTTGTGATGTGGATCAGGGCTAGCCTTCCAGCATTGCACACTTTTAGACTAGCTTTTGTCATCTCACCAGGAGAATATCATATCACAAAATCTCACCCCTTTGTAGAGTCCCTTGCAGAGCATTAGTAGTTGTCCCTGGTGTGCAGTAAGTGCAAATCAAGATAGACATATACAGAGCCCCTTGTTTTATGCAATCTAAGTTACTAGAGATCAGACTAGTTCTTTAAATGGATAGCAATTTTCAGCTCTCATACAGTTGCAACAGTCCTCAGGACCGCCCGTTTGTTACTAAGTGCTATCAGCTTAACTTTCAGAGCTGCGGCCACTTGTTGCACTATATTAGCAGTGTGCCAGGGCTCAGTAATTGCTTCTGGGGAATCAGTTGGAACCACTATGTTAGTACATAGTGGCTCAAGCGAATCCTCGCCGCTATTACTCCCGGGCAGCATCTACACAGCAGCAGCACGCTGCTAATAAAGTGTAGCAGGAGGCCGCGGCTCTGAAAGTTAAGCTGATGGGAGGCCCCCCCAGGGTGCCTTGGTTGAAACCCACTAGGGGCAGCTCTGACTGTCCTTGTACACCCAGAAAAAATATATAGTAAGAGGAAAAAACTAGCGCTAATCAGGATGTAGGATAGTAATAGATACAGGGTTTCTACCTACCCCAAAAAATAAGACATATCATAAAAAATATTCTAAAGACAAATAACTGGAGAACAATAAAAAGATATCTATATATAACGACATGATGGTAATAAAAGTAACTCTAATTTAAAGGGACAGCTCCCAATCATTACATAGAGCCAATTGGCACACACAGTTCCTTACAGAGAATACATATTATGTATAACTAACAGGTATCAAATAATGAATTCAATTAGGTTAAAATCTAATTTAAGGTTGATTACATGTTGGATGTTAACTTAATTTCATTCATTAGGATTTGATACCTGTTAGTCATGCATAATATGTACTCTCTGTAAGGAAGTATGGGCCTGATCCAGAGTAACGCTGTTGTGCTGAGCGCACTAACGCTCAGCGTAACAGCGTTACACTTCCCCGACACTCCCCCCGCTCGCTCGTAATTACACTGGGATAATTACACTCCCCCGACACTCCCCCTGTCAGATCGTAATTACACTGGGTTACGCCGTCTGAAGGCTACCCTAAGTTCAGCCGGCGTAACCCAGTGTAACTACGCTGGGACGGTGGCGTTAGTACACTAACGCCGCCCTCCCAGCCTTATTCCCCTCCCTCCCCCCGCCTACCTGCACTAACTTCAGTCACTAACTACACTGAAGCTACGGACGCCCGATCCAAGATCGGGCGTTTCCGTAGCAACGCCGGACAACATCTGCCCGGCGCATGCGCAGATCGGCTTTTGAGCCGATCTTACGCTGCTGGCTGGCGTTTTAACGCCAGCCAGCGTAGGTCTGGATCAGGCCCTATGTGTGCCAATTGGTTCTGTGTAACGATTGGGAGCTGTCCCTTTAAATTAGAGCTACTTTTATTACCATCATGTCGTTATATATAGATATCTTTTTATTGTTCTCCAATTATTTATTGTCTTTAGGGCAATATCGAATATTTATCATGTATTTTATGGTCATATTTATGCAATTACGATTATAGATTTTTTAAAATTATATTTAGGGTATATGTGAGATATAACAGTACCCCCCTTTGTGTGAACTCCCTACAAATTCCCTTATATGATTTGCAACTATATGTTTTTAGAGATGCTTTCAGAAGTGTTCAAAATAAATATGTGGATACAACGGCATTCAGTCATAGAACTAATAAATGTATATCCGTTGTCTACACGCTTACCAATCATTTTAATTATTTTAGCTGTTATTTGTCAGGATTAATCTAATGGGTGTTGAGTATATTGATAAATGTTGTATTAGAAGAAGTTTTTTAATATGCGGGCATCTTGCAAATAATGAGTGCACTTTAAGATTAGTCTACAGCCGTGCAGGCAGCATATAGGTAGGAAACGGAACGTTGAGGCTCATCACTTTGAAAAAGAACCCCGAAGGGTTTGAAACACGTCAGTGGGGCTGACATCAGAGACTTCGCCGCAAGCCAAACAGTGCCACGATCGTTCCCCGTGAGTGTGGATACCCGGGCCATTTCTACAGGGATCTCGTTATCTATCGCCATCTACTGGTCTGGACTTTTGGTACGCAGGGGGGTTTATATGTAGAGCTGTGATTTTTTTATTTGTTTTTTAAAGCACTTTTAATCAGTGCTAATATTTTATCTATGAATAAATTTATCCTTTGGAACTTATTACACTGTTTCTCTTTTTTCTTGTTTTCTATGCCTGAGGGATCCAAGAGAAACGCAGAGGGTTCATTATTTCATTAAATAGACAGTAAATTAGTTACCTGCACTGGAATTTGTTTTAAACTGTTTTATGAACTGTTTTTTTATTTTTTATTGACTGTCCATGCATATTATATTGTTGCCCAGGTTATTTTAGTAGTTCAGAGCACGGGAAAGTTGTAGAATATTTTTTATGATATGTCCTTGTACGCCACCTAGTGGTTTATGCAACGTGATATACTTTGGGTTCACAGTCTTGACAAAGTATTTTTTGGTGTACATGAATAGCACATTGTAAACACGTTCAGCTGCAGAATGCTTTATGGTAAGTGAACAATGCCCAATATATGAACACCACTAACAGCACTTAAGGGCAAACCAGATGCAAGTGTAGACCTAAGCAATACCATATTGAAGGGGAGGCAGAACACTTGCACCTGTTCTGATGTTACTCTTAAACTCTGGACCAGCCCCTAGAACATTGCCACAAACAGCAGAGAAAGATGTCTAGCCACCTGTAGGAGCTGTCTGGCTGATCCACGTTTCTCTACATCCATCTCCAGGGAGCGGCTC
>WWET01005037.1:35912-86214 GCA_011038615.1 Limnodynastes dumerilii
TTCAGGAAGTCTCGGAAAATTGGGGACAGCTTTTCAGGGTTCTGCAGCTCAGGGGTGCCGTTAGTAGCAATCAAATACAAAGCCTGGTAGGAGAAAAAGAGAGGATGTCACAGAGAATGTTCCCTCTGTAGCACACTAGGAAAGATTTAAACTTGTCCCTAATCTTTAAAAAGACCATCTCTATATTCTTATTTCTTGCTTTTTATTACATTCACTGGTGGTCTGGTAAAGGAGTAGTGAAAGAATATAAGGATAACATTTTTAGAGATCATTTAAACAACATATAAAATGTTTTACTTTTTTTTATTATAAATCGTTAGACAATAAATTAATAACAGATTAAATATTTACAAATAGCCTTCAATTTACAGAAAGACGTGTGCTTGTAGAACACAATGATCACCGGAATGTCAACATTCCCGGCTACATGAACAACAATATTTAATACACAGAGGTTACCCATACATTTACTACTAAACTGTAATGAACAAGAAGATGAAGAATCTAAAATTATTTATCACCATCAATAAAAAAAAACAAAAAAAAAAACAAATAATCTCAACAAAGTCTAGGGCAGATTATATCCATTGTATATCATTTAAACCAACATATGATTTTTTTCACATCACAGAGTTTCACATTCCTTTCATATAGAATAATGAGCAAACAATTCCCTAAGCTAAGTAACAGGAACCTGTCCCTAGTAAACGATCAGTCTCAGGATTCCAGGCCAGTAGCATGCTTGTCTTCCTCAAAGAAGTGACAAAACATACACCTGAGTTTTAATATAGACGTTGCCTTATAGAAATAGTGCAGGGTGAGTTACAGAGCCGGAATCTTGGTTTATCTTTTATTTTATACACATGGAAGTACACAGATGGTAACTTACCCTTAGAGGGTTCTCATTGAGGTACGGTGGTTCGCCTTCCACCATTTCAATAGCCATGATACCAAGTGACCAGATGTCTACCTTAGGACCATATGCTTTTCTGGTGACCACCTCAGGTGCCATCCAGTATGGGGTTCCCACCATGGTACTACGTTTGCTCTGCTCAGGGGTGATCTGAGCACAGAAGCCAAAGTCAGCTATGAGGAGAGACAGAATTACATTAAACTATTAGGAACACATTATAAAAAACACAACCATTTGATGATACTAATAACACTAGTGTTTCAGCAAGAAGACATGCAAACTAATACATCTATAGAACGCAATACAGATTACAGGCAAAAAGGAAAAATTATCCATAATGAGATCCTCAAGATATGATATTCGCTAAGCTATAATCTATGCTAGGCACTTCCCCTTGGCAGTTCAGCTATTTAGTGGGACAGGTATTAATACAATTAAGGTTTGAGAGGTTTCAGAGGTCACTTCATGATAGCTGGTAATTTATACTTGTATCTCCTGTCAGTACAGCAAATCCTAATATCAACGTGAATAGGAATCTCCAACATTAATATTATATACACTGTCTGGTCTGTGTGATCATGTTGTTACTGTTTTTCACTATTTTGTGTTTTTTTTATATTTTAATAAGATTTAACATTTTATTGATTGGGGTATATTAATGGAGATACAGTGCACAATTATGTGATCTTGCGTTGCCTTCCTTTTTTGATGTTTTAAATTGTATAGTAAATAGTTAGTCTCATAGGTGATTTAGAAATACAGTTTGTTTATCTCAGTCAATAGGACATTCCTTTAGGTCATTAGTACAGCGTAACATACCTGAGCTCACATGCACTGAAATGAACTGAAAATGTATCATGCAATTTGTTACTAAGGCATTAAGGAGAACATAAAATCATACTCACTGAGTTTCACAGATCCATCCATTCCTAGAAGTACATTATCGCTCTTGATATCTCGGTGAATGACCTGATTGGCATGTAGGAACTCCAGAGCTTGCAAACACTAAAACCCAAACAATAATAACCTTACAAGAAGCGTGGAAATCACGTGAGAAGTAAAGCACTGCAGTAGCGTTTGCAGGAAAGATAAGACGCTTAGGGGTTGTTTATCAAACTTTACAACTCTCTTGATAGTTTTACAGTTCATTATCCTTGGCGTTAACTCCTCTGTTATGTTCTGGTTACCTGGCACTAGAACCTTGATTCCAAAAACAATATGTCCTGTAATGTGCTTAGAGTAGCACCAGAAGAAAGTTATTTTACCAATTCCTGCCATTTAAATACCAAAATTGCCATATTTGAAAGAAAATGTCAATGATAAACGGCTCCTTAATTCCCCCGTTCCTCTCGTAAGGTGTTCTTGCACTGCTAATATAGTTAAAGCAACTCACGAACAAAGCTACAAAAAGGACCAATATTTGTTTTTCCTATTCCACTTTATATTTATCTATCAAAATGTGTGTGGGGGGGGGAGATACAGGCAGTCATGGGCGGAAGGTGAGAGACTCAGGTACCATAGCGAGGAGGTGGGGCCTGAGTCTGGATGGGCAGGACTGGGTGGAGCCAGGAGGGAATGGCAACAGAGGTGGGCGGATTGCCACTTGTTAGAAGCTGAGAAGTGCTGAGCACTGTGTGCTAAATGCTACTGTGCTCAAAACTCACACATGGGGCCAGATTTACTAAGCTGTGAGTTTTGAAACAGTGGAGAGTTTGGCCATAGCAACCAATCAGATTCAGATTCTAACTATTGCATTCTAGAGAATGTCAACTAGAATCTGATTGGTTGCTATGGACAAACTCATCACTGTTTCAAAACTCACAGCTTAGTAAATCTGGGCCATGGAGTGCTGTGCACTGTTTTATGTTGTCAGCCTCAAACAGCTTGATACAGTGCTGCCACAGGCCCCCGTCTCCTCTGGGATCCGTAGCAGCTGCACTGCTTGCACCCCATGTAGTTATGCCCCATGACAGTTATATTTTTCTTGTGTCTAATATCAACCATGTTACCGCTTGGGGAGAGGACATTTAGGATGCAGTTTATGTGGTCTTATTATTTAATTTGCCGGAACACATTTTGCATCTTTCATACTTGTCACAGGCTGCTATTTATCTGTCCAGAAGCCAGCACTCACCTCTCTGCACACGGCAGCTATCTGGGCCTCATCCATACAAGTTTCTGTTACCACATCAGTGAGAGAGCCTCCAGCCAGGTATTCCATCACTACAAACAGCTCATCTCCAACCAGGAAGCTGCAGGAAACAAACTGCATGAGCAGGCAGCAGGCATAGAAAACACAAAGATAAATGCCCATTCCTGCAATGCTGCTGACAATGCAATGACAGGTGTCTTTATTAAAGCCCCAGCACTTGCTTTTTCTTGCTGTCCTTGGTGGTCTGCTCTGCCTGTGGCTTGGTGCTTTCCATGAGTGAAAGCGTTACCCCATTTATATGTCCACACACAAATACCTCATTTCCCCCTCCTGACATGTTTTCTGCGTTCATTCTGTAACCCACAGTCACTGTAGCACGTCGTAGGTACCTGTCCAAGAAGTTTACGATATTTGGGTTCTTCAGCTCTTTCATCACGAGAATCTCATTTATTATCAGTTCTTTCTTGGGCTGCTTCTGCAGGTTAATTTGTTTAATTGCAACCTGTAAAAAGTTAAACATGGAAGGTATATCACTTGTTAATGCTTACCCTGTATCTATTCTCCATGTCCCATGCGATTAACATTAACATGCTTTAGGATGCAGAGAGTCTTACCTCTTGACCTGTGGCTACATCAATAGCAGTAAAGACTGTCCCAGAAGCACTGAAAGGCACATTTTATCATTACTATGCAGTACTTAAACATCATTAATAAATGTATAATGCACTTTGATCCACCTGACTGACAGATAACTGGCTATTATGAAGCGCATACAAATTACAGGCATTGATATACTATAGCTGCCTTGCTTGCATAAGATTATTTAATAGTAACAGGCAGGTGATGCCAGCAGTACATGCTTCATGGCAGAAAAGTTACCCCATCAATAATAATTAACATATAAACGCTCACCCTTGGCCAATCTTTTCATAGCGGGTGTATTTCTTCTTGGGATCACCTATGCTCACTATAGTTCCTATAAAGAAAAGTAACAAGCCAGTGAGAAAAGCAGAGAGATGAATGACATACAGAGTATAACGAGTAAGCCAGTTTGTCTGTTACCACTCAGTCACATTATAATGATTGTTGTACTATATAAAAACCTATTATTTGATAAATTACTGTAGCATTAAAAACCTACAAAATGAAAAAGTAGCAAACACTAAATAGTTTTCTACAAGGTTGGTGATAGAGATGGAGATATTAGGGTCAAGGAACTTATGGTATTGTCATTTGGAAGGCATAACAACAGGAGCTACTGTGACCAAAATGGCAAATGACAGAAGGGAATACACTGGGCAACATGAAAGACGTCTAGGAAGCAGAGAGGCCAAAGGAGTGTATAATGCATTGGAGATGAAATATGTATGATTCTACGAGACATGTCACATCCGCACCCTCTCACTTTCCTGCCCATGTCACCTCTGCAACATAGCTCACATCAGACCCTTCTTTACCACAGGTGCCACTAAAACGCTCATACACTCTCTCGTTATCTCCCAACTCAACTGCTGCAACCTTCTCTCTGGCCTCTCTCGTTCCCCTACAACCCATACTAAATACTGCAGCCGCTCATCTTCCTTTTCCAACTTATAACGTTCTCTCCACCACCAACACTTCCTACCTCATCCATACTCCCTCCCAACCCCTCCGATCCGCTGGTGAACGCTGCCTCAACTCCAACCTGATAACTACCCCTCACTACTGCATCCAATACTTCTACCAGGCCGTCCCTCTACATTGGAACAACCTGCCAATCCCACCACCCTCCCTCCCTCAAAACCCACTTCTTCAGGCTAGCCTACCCTTCCTCCGCCTAACCTTATCACCTACTTCACTGAGTCTCATGTTTGTTCACCCCTCCCAATTAGCATGTTAGCTCTTATGAGCAGGGCCTCCTCCCTCCTATCATCACCCCTCTACCTTGTCCTAATTAATTCCCACCTTCGCTCTCTACTGTCTATCGCTCCCCTTATACACTCATTCTGGTTCTCATTTTCCTTACATATGGTTCTGCTATTTTTGTACTGTACTTTATTTCTGCATTGTGCTTATATTGTATTCCTCATTTTTATGAATTTAAACAGTCTGTTAATTATTGTATATGTCAATTATTGCCTTTCCTATTGCCTCTATACAGTGCTGCGGATTCCGTGTGATGCCTTATAGAGTCTTGTTTGTCAGCTCCCTTGGTTATAGAAATACAGGACTAGCCGCTAAAATGTACCCCATGAAAGAAGGACATTTCTATAGATCATGAAACAATAGAGAACTATTAATGAAGTTATGTCCTGCTGCAAAGCTTGGGAATTGCAATTCCAATAATACAAGATCATAAAAGACAAAGCGCCAGATCCAGACCTAAGTTCTATTTACGTTCGATCACGTAGCTGTACTGTACAATTTAAATGCCTCCTTTCGCCCACAAAGCGTATTTCCGGGTGTCGTACGGATGACCCGCCCCTTCATTCCTGTTTGCGCTGAAGCTACGTACAATCAGAATTGCTTAACATCTGCCGCGCATGCGCATTTCATACAAATCATCGATTTTACAACAGCGACTAGCGTAAATGCACTAGCGTCTGTAGCTCTGGATCTGGCCCAAAGTCATTAATGGAGGGATGTAACTTACGAAGTTTCTCCATGATCTCTTCATCGCTCATCTTAGTCTTCTTTTTCTGTCTGTCTGCATTCTTTGCTGCACTGTCAGCATCACCAGCAGGGGGAGGAATTGGGTCAATCACTGATCGTGTGTACATCTATGATAAGAGGTCAATGCATAGGTTACTGAAAGCTTTTTTGGTGGAATACTACTATAAAACTGTTGACTCAGTAATATCAGATAGAATGAGTGGAGTCTAAACAGTGTGATTATCATCTTTAGGACAGAACATTAAAGCCTATTATGTGTTTATGCAGGATTTTTTATTATTATTTGGTTTTATATGAAAAGCCGACCAGTAATCATTAACTTATAAAGGCTGGAATGAATTTCATATGAAGCATTACTTTGACATAAAAATATTAGGGCGTTAGAGGAGGAGAGACAAGCCTCTAACACAAATTTTTTATTTTGTATTTTGTCCTTTATAAGCTAAACATACCAATGTAAGCACAAATCTTACACCATTTATTTAATTTATATTATTTATTAACAAATATATTTTAGATGTGAGATCTGTCTTACTAACATTTCAGGAGATGTAAACAGAAAGATATAATATTTTAA
This sequence comes from Limnodynastes dumerilii, assembly GCA_011038615.1. Taxonomy (NCBI): domain Eukaryota; kingdom Metazoa; phylum Chordata; class Amphibia; order Anura; family Limnodynastidae; genus Limnodynastes; species Limnodynastes dumerilii. The sequence goes on from WWET01005037.1 coordinate 42,207, forward strand.
AACCACTTCAAGATAATATATTACAGAACTGTGGCAAAATAGATGCTGTCATTTTAGTCAACTCTCTAAACCACCTTTAAAAAACTCCAGAGACATATACAGACTTGGGGAATACATAGTGTAAAGATTGTGGGTTTCAAAGCGATGCACAGTTAATAGTAAGGGACAAAGGATAATAGCCAAAATAGAAGCGATGGGCGGTACATACTAGGAGGGTAATTGGCCCAAAAGTCAAAGTTAATGTACATTAGGTCTTTTATTTAAAGTGGCAATTGGTTTCACAAACAAAATGTTTTCAAAATTGTCAATGGAATATACTCCAATGACAGAAATTGCCCTAGGAGTATCTTGTAAGCTGCTTTATAGCAGATCAGTTTAATGCAAGGAAAGTTAGCAAATTTCTGCCAAATACAAAGAAAGTTAAGAAAGTATTTGGTGTCCTGTAAGCATATCACACCTGGGGCCAGATTTACTAAGCTGTGGGTTTTGAAAAGTGGAGATGTTGCCCATAGCAACCAATCAGATTCTAGCTGACATTCTCTAGTATGTAATAGGAAAGTGAGAGCTAGAATCTGATTGGTTGCTATGGGTAACATCTCCAGTTTTCCAAACCCGCAGCTTAGTAAATCTGGCCACTGGTGATCTCCAAATCAGAAAAGACATAACAGTACTCAAGAAAATGTCTCCTGTGGTTCTTCCATTCACCATACATCATTCCATGCATAATCACACAGAATCATCACTAAAGCAGGCAGCTTACCGATTTTGTGTGTTCAGGTCGTGGAGCAATAACTGGAGGAGTGGGATCATCATCGTCGTCATCTGTTGCTGCCCTTGTAGGCTCTGATCCTTTTGCATTTGGCTGCAAAAAACAGCAGGAAGAGAAAGTAAGTACTATTGTCACCAATAGGATTGCATGGCATTACCCACATGCAGATAGGAGACAATAAAGTGTTACTTACAGCAGGAGATGCACCAGAAGGGAGTCCGTCTTTATCTAAAAAGAGAAGAAAAAAAGTAAATGTATTTATAGTTAAAAGATAGAACGATGTTATAAAATGCTAAATGTAGCTTATTCTACGCAACAATCCACCTTTCCTACAAATGTAGCAAAATGATCATTCTTTACAGATTCATACTCAATACCAAACTATCTGTAGGACCACTACTTGTTTATTCAAGAAATAGCAAATTAGACTGAAAAAGTTAGACCGAAAAAAATGAAAACAATAGCCCAATTCACAAATGATTTTATTTTATAATAATCATCACAACCTTGTCATATAATTTTATCTATTGCACTCCACCAGCAAAATGGATATCTGTCACTACACAGGGACTGCAATGCTTTGATAACAAACAACACACAGATCAACAATCCGCCTCAGAAAAGATTTGTAATCAGTATTCAGTCTGTAACAACAATATAAGAAAATATAGTAAGTAGGCCAAGAATCAGCCATTGAATTGTAAGTCAGTATATACTCCAACAGGATAAAATGAAGTTAGAAGGAAAAGCATAGAAGGTGTGTGCTCAAATGGATGTGTGTCTTATACAAAACCTACAGCGATGTATTACAAATCTTACTTTTTGCACTTCTAGCATAGTGCTCTTACCAGGTGCAGAAAAACTAAGGTATTTCTGTTTGGCGGTGTCCTTTGAGTCATAGAATTTCAGCACATCCAGCACAGCCTGTGGGTTCTTTTTCTGCTCGAGTTTGGTGATGTTTGAGGTCTGCAGTAGCCGTGCCCATTGCTCTGGCATACCCTATAAAGCACAGTAAGAACATTTACCCTCTTCATTCTGATGATTGACATTCTAGGTGTGGTGAAACTACATGTTCCAGCAAGCTGTTAGAATATGATCATAGATGATAGCAAGCTGGGATTTTAAGAGCCACAGGGTAGCCAGGCCTGCATGACATTAACACAATCACATAGCTAGGATTTGCTTCATAGCAGCTGTGGTTACATCACTTAAAAATTAGTACATTTGCAATTAAAACACATTTATTGTGAAATAAATTTATGCAATAAGTTTTTAAGACATCGTGACATTTTGGAGAAAATAAAGGAAAGGAAATGACACAACACGTAGGAGCAATAAGTGCTGGACATTTCCTAAACCGCTAAATATCGATTATAGTCTATGGTTCTGCGCCCATGGTACACGTATCACTGGTGGTACACGTATCACTGGTGGTACGCAAAATTCTGTCAGGTGGTACGCGGCAGGTCCTCTGGCTGGAACACTAACGTTTAGTATAATAGAGCCAGACTTAAGCTGATTTTTACTCTCCGTGTCAGTAAAAATCAGTTTAAGCCCGCAGCCTGTCACACTAAACAACATTACAGCATCATGCCAGCGGATGTCTTCAACAGGGGTGGATTGGCAATATGAAAATAACCTGTGCTGTACATTTTACACCATCTCTGAGATGGTGGAAACGTAGCTCGGAATCGCAGGGACTTTTCCCTGCTACTGCGACTATTTAAATGAGAAAAACTTCCATTTTCTCATTTAATTATAGAGGAACATTAAGTTCCACTGTCACAGAGTGCACTTAGTCGCAAACAGACGTATGGGCAGCCTTTAAAACATGTAAAACTGCTTCAACAAATTTGATATTTTTGAAGGTGGTCTCGACCTCATTCCTTAACAGGTAACTGGTACTCACCCAAAAAAAAGGCTGAGAACCCCTGGTCTATGAGAAAACATATAACTTGGATAGACTCAAAATTCTATTTCACTAAAAATATAATGCCGTGCACCTAAATGAAGAATAAAAGGAGTCCTTCTCAGGATCCCATTAAACAGCAAGAATAGAAAACAAAAATACCAGCAAATATATCAATATCTTAAAATCACTTTACAAATTTGAAGTCCAGTGTACTCCAAAGAAAGGAATAAAGGGGCCTCTGACTAATATGCACACCTTGGATAAAACATTTATTAGACTAGAATTCAAAGATAAGGACCAAGTGATATAGTGACAAAAATTGCTAAAGTCAATAAAATCACTGCAGCAGCCACATGTTTTACTTTCACTAATTTTACCCAAGGGGCAAAAGGGACTTTTATCTTCAGTGAGTGGTTGTATTGGGAAACATTACTCATATATTTGCACTAGGAAATCCTATTGATGTACTCAGAGAGCAATAGTATTAATATTTAGAATTCATTGGCTAACATGTCTAAAGAATTAGTAGTGATCCAATAAAACTACAATACATTGCCTATGCTTTTACATTCCATTAAACGCCAACAAACATCAAGTTATTGGGGACGGTGGGAGCCTGTTTGGTTCTGTGCATACATTTATGTAGAAAGGTTCACTACCTTATCTTTATTATTATCGTTTATTTATAAGGTGTCTGCAGCACTGTACAAAATACAACAAAATACAGTACAGACATACATGGTAGGAACGGACACGGACATATATTGCTTCAACTACCACTATTATTAATTAATAGGCTTTTATATTGTGCAATCAGATTACGTAGCGCTTTACAGAGAATGTTTCACATTCACATCACACACACATTAGGGTTAATTTATTCAGCAGCCAATTAACCTATCAGCATGGTTTTTTTTTTTGGAGTGTGGGAGGAAACCCTTGCAAACACAGGGAGAACATACAAACGCCACAAAGATAAGGCCTAGTCTGGGAATCAAACTCATGACCTCAGCGTTGTGAGCCACAACAAGTGTTACTCACTGAGTCACCTTGCTGCCCCACACATCTCACATGTAACACTTACAGTAAACTCTCCAGTCACTGCGTCAAAGCCCACATGTATAGTATGTTCAAAATCAGAGGGTGGAGAGATCTCAGGGCGTTCCTTCTTTTTACCCACTGTCAAAAGACAAAAAAAAAAAAAGACATTTATGAATAAAAGGCATAACAATGCATTCACATAAAAACATGTCTCCAAATTGTTCAGATACTTAAATTAGGAGAATACTTTTAAAAACCAAACTTCAAAACATGGACACTGAGGTCTTACTTGCAATGTAAAATTCGAGATCTCTCTCCCTAACCCAGAAAGGCTAGTGTGAGAGATATATACTATACATGATATATATATATTCACAGTAACAGGGAGCTGTACGTATCGGGAGAAGAACGTCAATGTGCACTCCATATTATGAGTGTTCTGGAGGACACTGCTGTCATCTGGAAGTGGAAGAATGCACACTGATGAAAATGCAATGGAAGAATGTGTATCTATGTATCTTAAACTCAATAGATCCATAGATACACACAATATAGAGTTATTAACCCATAAGATGACTGAAAGGCATTGAGTGTATTACATTGTTATTAAATGCATTCTTTTCTAAAAGCATAGTGGGAGAATCTTTATTACCCCACAGACTATAGTTATACTCATATAATATATACAAAAAATAACCAAAAATAACACACTAGATGCCAAGCACAGACTTCTAACAACAGACAAAATGAAAGAATTTAAAAACTGTCCCTAAGGTACATCTGGAGGCTCCTCTGGCACGGAGAACACTGGTTGCTCATGCTGGTTTCTGGGGTAGCAGCACCTAATGTTGCCGTGCAGGCACAATACCCACTGAACATTGTAAAATGCCAGATAATTGGTGTGTGGGCTTATGGTAACTTTCAGCATCAGGAAAGATTACATTGCTCTTTAGTATGAGACAACTGTTGATATTAGCATGTCATACAGATCAGAAAACAGCACAATGAAAGTGAAACATTTACCTGAGTGGCATTTCTACACCACCCAAAAGAGTCATAAACACGAATACCCTCAGGGATTGTGTGTTTTCCCCAGTGCTGGACAAATATGCACAGATTTAGACTATGGCCCTTATCTGTCACAAGAAGCTAATTTCAGCTTCTATAAATCAAAAGATATGTTGCTGTAAATCAAAGGTTTCAAAATACAGGACATCAGAAATGCTGTCATCCGATTTGCAGATATAGAGGCAGAAAACGACTGCAAAAATGGGGAGAGCTTAAAAAAAAAACAACTCAGCACATTACAAAAACCCCAAACAAAGGGGAACCCAAATCTACGTTGCCACTGGACATTAATATTATAAAGGCTAAATGAATATATCATTATGTTACATTGCTTTTACAAGACATTTTAATCAAGGTCTTTCATGTTTTGTTTTAACCTTGAAATATTTACTGCATTGAAATAAAATGATAAATTATAGATCATGGTCACCGGTCTCTATTCTCTCTCCCCATGACACCAACCTGAACCTGTGACCCGTCCTGCACGTGGAACCAACGAGAATCAGAGGCTGTTAACGGAGACCTAGGAGAACATGACCAGACGCCGAGTCCCGGACTACAGCACTGTGGTGTATACCTATACAGTACCGCACGCACAGCTCATCTCCTGTGTCACCGACCACACGTTTGTGGGACAACCGTTTGCAGGATCAAAGAAAGTTTTCTACACACAGAATTGTACCTTGGAAGGATCACTCATTCTCAGCAATAAATACGAGTATACAGGGATTTGCAGGACGTTCTTGTCCTGAACTTTTATCATTAAACTCATGAGACCTTTATATGCAGTAACTAAAGGGACAGATTTTGTTTAAGGACTACATTACTGTTTCCCTTGCTGCAGTAATATTGAAATTACTGAGTGTTTCTCTTGTGCTATTCATTGAATCCACATACCGTTAATTATTGCCAACCACGTTATTCTTCCATACGTTATCCAGCACTAGAAGTTAAGAGTCCTACATTTGTATTTCGTTTAGTACCTGAGCTTTCTTCCAAATGCAAAGTGTTTACATTAAACTAAGCTAGGCTTTAAAGGTTAAAAATAACATGGTTAACGGACAGGCGCTGGTAACCCTTAGAGCAAATCTAACCAATGAATAATAATACTAGGTAACTAAACTAATATAGACCCTATGTATCACATGAAAAATTAAGTCCAAAAAGAACCCATGTCCAATATAAGGTGGAAGGTGCGATATATCATTAAGTTTCTTAAATCCAGAGTTGTTCCAAAGTCCTATTGCTGCTACTGATGGTGACAGGTTTTTGGTCCGAACATTGTCACCAACAATAGCAGCAATAGGGCCTTGGAACAGCACTCTTTTCTCCAGCGGGTACATGCGGTGACTGTGCAGTGAAGGCAGCTGCATTCCCGGGACTTGTGCGTCTCCACTCTGGCCCGTCAACATTTCCCTCTCCTGCCGGTAGGAGTCTGATTTCCACTGCGCCATCCAGGTTATTTTTTCATGTTTATGTTTTTTATGCTGGATTTGCAAAAATAAATTTAGCAATTTCTTTTAATCTCTTTCCCGTTTATTTTTTTATGGACCACTACGACAGCAACAAGAATTCAAAGGGACCTCTGGATTCAAGGAACTTAATGATATATTGCACTTTGCACCTTATATTGGACACAGATTCTTTTTGGACTTGTTTTTTCATTTGATACATAGGGCCATATTTACTAAGCTGTGGGTTTGGAAAAGTCCAGATGTTGCCCATAGCAACCAATCAGATTCCAGCGGACATTTTGTAGCATGTAATAGGAAAGTAAGAGCTAGAATCTGATTGGTTGCTATGGGCAACATCGCCACTTTTCCAAACTCGCAGTTTAGTCAATCTGGCCCGTAGGATCTATACCAGCCTGGTTACCTAGTATTGTTATTATGCATTGGTTATATTCACTCTAAAGGGGGACCAGTGTTTGTCCTTTAACCACATTATTTTTACCTTTGGTTCTTTGTTTTCAAGCATAGTAGATCCTTGTTGGTTTTATGAAGGCTTTACAAGAAAAAGGGGGAAGTGGATCGGGCACTAGTGTCTATATTCTGTGGATCCTTAACCCTTAATATAAAGGATGGCGCACCCAGGAATACAACATATATTTATTTGCAATTGAGTTTAAGGAAGGGTATAATCCCTCCAAAAACCGAAAAAAAATTCCCCTACTGGGCACTCTGGATCTCAGCTGATAAGAAACAATATTCATTAAAAATGTATTTTCAATCTTTATTGATATGCATTAAAATATTTATATGTTTTAAATTTGGTTTTATGAAGGCTGCAGGTTTTTAATCCATCAGCCCAAGCATATAAATGCAGCGAAAAAATATAAATAGGGATTTTTCCCTCAAAGAATTCCCAGAACTAAAAAGTCTTGACATAATACCTAATAATAATGATAACCACCTTACTGGTTTATTCATATGGCGGTCCAATAACGTAATAAAACTCACAAAAAAGATTTAGTGGATTTCATAGATAACATACCAAAATATTTTTAGAGTGTGGAGGACAATGATCCTTTAATATGGGAAACATACAAACATCATGACTGCAATATTACTTATTTGCCCCCACATTGACTCATGTCAACCTTAAATGCCTTCTAACACCTTAGCTTTTCTATAAATGAAATAAGTAACATGGCTTCCCCACAATCGCAGGTACTCACCTTTCTCATTGCTGGAAAAGATGGATATAATTTTGTTTCTTGATGACTTTCTCTCTTCTGGGATCAGTGGAAGAGGTTTTAGGCTGTGATTGCTAGACAGAGGATCTTTTGTACCAGAGCTGAAGACTGCACTGCTCATCCGCACCGGAGGGGCTGGTGGTTTATCTTCAAGCTCTCCATTGTCAGACATGTTTGCTGCAGCTGAGTCAGACCTAGTGAGAAAAAGAGAAATATTAGTGTCTATTAAACTGCAGCCCTAAACACAAAACATGCACAAAAAACCCAACCAGGCAGCTGGCGGTTGGAAACAGGACGACAAACAAATGAAACATTTTCTTAGGATTACACTCACATTAAGTCAGATATTTAAGTGGAAGTGGAGCATTTGCACCTTCCATATTGATGTGTCTTAGTTCAGTGGAAAAATAAGCAATCCAGCACTGACACAAATGATATCGGATGACACAACTTTGACATTTGCAAGCAAGTAATAAAGCTTAAACAGAACAAGTTTTAACTCAAAAGATAACTGATCAGTCTACTGCAGATGTATATAAAGCTTTTCTATTGTGGATAAATAAGGCAATATGTAATAGGAATTCATAAATAATTGTAATACCACATTTCTAAACTGGTAGAACAGATATAACGGTTTATAAGCATTGATCTTCTATACATAGTATAAAGTCCAGTAAACCACGTAGTTCAGTTTACATTGGCAGAATAAAGGAGTACTTATGTTGTAGATTGGACATGTCAGCAGCATGTATGCCATTGCAAGTATTACACTCTAATATGAAACAAGAATAGATTACATTACTCTACTAGCTTCTATAGTAGATTGCTCAGTAGAGTTTCTTAGTGAATGTATTACAACCAAATCCCAAAAACTGCCCCTCCTCACTAACAAGATATCTCTTGGTCACTTAATTATTCCCATATTGACAACATCAAAATTTCCTCTTCACGGAGCTTCCCCTTTAATGTCCCCACCGAATGTTACAGCAAGATGTATTTTCCTCTCCACAGCTCATCTCCCAATCCCATTACAGATGCCCCATTTTAACAGAAATTAAGTTCTACAAACAAGGCTCTAACCAACTTTTCCCCTCACTATGGGCCAGATCCAGAGCTACGCTGGGCCGCTGTCTAAGTCTGGTACACTCCCCCTGGCTGAGCGTAGTTACACTCAGTTACGCCGGCTGAAGGCTACCCTAACTTCAGCCGGCGTAACCGAGTGTAATTAGACTCAGACAGGAGCGTAATCAGTGAAACCCTGCCCTCCATTCCTAATTTTCCTCCCGTCTACCTTCTGTAACTACAATGTAGTTACAGCACAGCATGCCCCTTCATCCGTAACTACGGCAACATCTGTCCGGCGCATGCGCAGAACGGCAAATATGCCGTTCTTACGCATACGGCTACTGTAACTACGGCGACGAACGAAGATCTGGATCTGGCCCTATATCACTGACCAGAGCATTCCAAATCAGCTACCTACTACCCTCTTCCTCCCCTCCACACTTCTAAGCTTCTCTTGCAGTACTCCCATCAACCCATTCCATTAATCCCTGGCATTCCCCACAATTGCTCTTATCCCACCTACTGTCTCCCTTTGCAAATTCAGATCAGTCGTCTGCCTTTTCTTATCGTCATTGTTTAAAGCTGATTCCACCACATGATTGCTAGGTCTTGACCATCCATGGAGACATTATTATGCTTAATTCTGTTCATGTCATTTATATGGTTTGCTTAACATGTGTTTTGCATCTGATATTTTGTTTATTGTCTCACATTTTTCATAGCTGTAAGATGACCGTCAATGATTACAAATCAGAATCTGTGCGTCTTTTAATTTATACCCTACAATGTAGCAGCAATTATAGTATAAACTTTGATTTTGTGATCAAAAGATTTTTAAAAAATCATGTATTATACAATAAATATACATATGAAATACCACTTTTTTCATGGTGATAAGACTAGTATACAGAGTAAAAATGTAATCATGGCTGATACCTATACACATGTGACATATCCAATACCCCCAAATATAGAGGGTTCATACACACATATGCAGAACATCTTACGCATTAACTGGTCTTAGTGTCACATATTTACCGTTTTCCCACACGCTGGTAACAATGCCAGAAGTGGAAGAACACAGTAACACGAGATATACATGGTCCTTACAGCAGTGTGTAGCGTGGACAATCGGAGAATCGCATGATAAGAATGACGCTATGAGAACATATCTATTGTTTATACCATTTTTAGCAGCTGAACATTACAGAAGTGTAAAATGAGCCCCAAAAATGTAAATGCGAGAACACTACAATTGCATACAAATCCGCCATCAAAAGCCGAGAATTCTTAGAAACTTGGGAGGAGATAAAATAATAGTGCCAGGAAGCAACTACTGGGAACGTGCTCAGAAACCCAGAAGTGTAATTGGATCACGCCCAGTATTAATGCAAGTGTTCAGTAACAATAATTACTTAATTTCAGTTACCAGGAATAGTGGATTGGCAGCAGAGAGAGAAGCACAGTCTGACAATTCAGACTACATCATACACCTTTCCTAAACATTGTAGAGGCAGTCATGTTCCCTACATTCGGGGGTCAGCATGAGAGGCAAGTGAACTGCCCTGTAAGTCCCCTCTCTCATGCGCATATCTGTGTGACTTACACTGTCATGGGGCTGCCTTAAGTCACACAAGCGGATCAGCAGTCCACCTAATCCCAAGCCAATCTTGGCGGTCACTGACAGATTAAAAGGATTGCGTATAGAGATCTCGAGTAAATCAACAGATCAAACATGCTAAAGATCAAATCAAAAGATCAATCCTTGTGTAACAGTTCATGTTTCATGACATACACAGACAGACAATTGTTTAGAGTATACATTTTCCGAGTGTTCATGTTGACTGATTACAATACTCACCATTTCTGTTCCCATCTCCTTGGGATTACAAAAATGGTCAATCATTAAGGGGTTTTTTTTTTTACAAAGCTGTCTGGTGCTTAGCCATCATTTTCCATTGCTTATTATGGATATGTAACCGGGTAGACACGCCAGGTGGGGTACAGAAAATGAGGGATGATCTAGGTAGACAGGAGGAATGGTCAAGAGTGTGGCAACTGCAGTTTAATGCCAAAAAATGCAAAATCATGCACTTGGGACACAAAAACCTAACAGCTCAATACAGCATTAATGGCATTACATTAGAAATTACGTAGGAGGAAAGGGATCTTGGAGTACTTATTTCATGTGACTTAAAGTTAGCCAAGCAATGTAACAAAGCAATGAGAAAGGCAAGTCAGATGCTTGGTTGCATAGGGAAAGGAATTAATAGCATAAAGAGAGAAGTAGTGATGCCACTTTCTTGATCCTTGGTAGGACACCTAGAATACTGTGTTCAGTTCTAGAGGCCATGGGCCGGATCCAGATCTACGTCCGTCTTTCATAGACGGATGTAATCCACTGAACAATAGCTACTGCGCATGCGTAATAGTTATTGTATGTAATCTGCGTATCGTTTCGATACGTAGATTGCGTATATGCGGTCTAAAAGACTGCATATACGCAAGCTACGCTTTGAAACCATACGCAGATTACGTACAATAGCTACTACGCACACGCAGTAGCTATTGTTCAGTGAATTACGTCCGTCTATGGAAGACGGACGTAGATCTGGATCCGGCCCAATATCTCCAGATAGACATAAATACATTAGAGACTGTGCAAAGAGCAGCTACTAAAATGGTCCATGGCCTGTGTCACAAATCATACTAGGAATGGCTAGAGGAACTAAACATGTATAGCTTGGAGCAGAGAAGGGAGAGGGGGGATATGATAGCAGCTTTCACATATATCATGAGTTGTGACAGGTTAGAAAAGGGGCATTTTTCAAAGGAAGAGGTGTAATAGAACACGAGGACATGAATATAAAATGAATATAAACTGGAGGGTGGTAGATTCAGAGGAAACGTGCAGAAAAATTACTTCACTGAAAGAGTGAATATTCTCCCATCTGAGGTGGTTGAGGCTAACACAGTAGAACAGTTTAAACATGCTTGGGATAAATATAAGGATATCCTAAATCTCAAACTAAATTGAGGGTAATTAGGGTCTAGGGTCAGTATAGTTTTAAATGAACAACTGGGCAGACTGTACATGTGGCTCTTTTCTGCTGTCACTTTCTATGTTTCTATGATTTGGATGGAAAATGCAACATAAATATAGACAATTAAATTATTTTATTATGGAAAATAAAGACACTGCAGTCCTATCATATACAATAATTGCATGTTAACGTGGCAATGTGCTTCAGTGCTCTATGGCTACCTCCCCAGTGATATAAACATGGAGTACATACAGATGACCCCTTTTCCAGAATGAGTTCTTTCATGTGTCTGCACATTCATACCAGGCAGATGATTGATAATGGTTATGTCAGGTACAAGGGGCTGCATATGACGGTAATGTGGGGCAGTCAAGTTTGCTAGGCACAGTGTTTACTTTTTGCAATATAAGACATGCCAAATATTTATTTTAGCATTATGCTAAATATATCCTCTGACTGACATGCTAAGCACTCACTTATAGCACTTTTACTCCATGGGACACTCCAAAACTTCTAAGAAAAAACCTTTACTATAATACTTCCTTGGGAAAACACCTTCATTACCTGGTAATTACAAGTGTTAACAACCAGTGCCTCTTGTTGTGCCATGTCTGAAGGGGAAGTGCACACGTGGACAGCACTGAGCTGGGTATTCGGAACAGAAATACACAGACTGAAAGCTTCCAGTCACTACAGTCTCTCTGAGTGTGTCACTCACACTACTGTATAAACTTATACTATATTTCAGTCCACGTTTCCAGGACACAGGCAGACATGGTAACACCTGGTAACAACAGTTTCAGGATATTTTTATGAAAACACAAGGCTTAAAATGGAAAGCCAATTTCAAAGCATGATCTGATCATTTTCAGCCCTGAGTGGAATAGAATTCAGACCTTAACCTCGAGTTGTACTACACTTCACGGTATAAATGAATAAAATAAACAAAAAAAAATGAATAAACAATATCCCACCCACTGCCCTTCATTTAAGTCAGTACTTCTATTACACACGTTTGTAATAATGTGGTTTAAGTCTAGCCCCAATATCAATAAGATTGGCCTGATCATTCTATAGCGTATGGACACAAAGCGTAAAACACAAATGACCCCATTATTGGGAAAAGCCTGGCTCACATACAACTAAGAAATACATACAAGGTAATATGTAAAAGACTCTAAGGTCAGGAAATAGTATTATATTTTTAGTCTTATTTCACATACTTTAGCACATGTACTGTTCATTAAGACACCTGCAACAGTTATATGCATTAGAGAAGTGAAATCAAGACCTGCTAATATATTAATTTAAAAAAAACCAGTCAGTATTATGTGGAGACCTTGATAGCACACACCAATTAAAACTTTGCCATTATCAAAAGTACAGAAATCACACCAAAGCCAACAGTAAGGCCCTTCCTTCAGCAAACAGAACACTGTAAAAGACAGTAACGGGACGTGTTTAGTGGCAGAGATTACTATAGCTGATGACACAGGCTCAAGTACAGCATGACCGGTAAATAGTAAGCCGGGATACAAGTTTTTAGAATGGTTGGAATTGTAGGGTAGAAAATTATGACTTGTCCACAATCAAACAGGACAACTAGTGAAGATGATGATAAAGGAAGAAAAGAAAATGTGCTTCTGGATATGGATAAGTCATACTGAAATACAAGCAATACAATGCGTTCTGAGTAACATTTTGTCACATAGGGAACGTAGTTACTGATTTATCACATATGTAACATACAAGTGCTGGACAGCTTTTATTTAGTATAGTGCAATATAGAATATCTCTAGGACACATCCCTCCCCCTTTGACTCAATCTACAGTCATTCCATGTATTCCCCCTGCACTACTATTGTGTCTTCTAACACCTGTCCAATCCTCTGGGGATCCAATACTCAACCAGACTGTTTATCACAAAATAATTGGACAAATCAGTTGCAGAAGTGTACACATGGTGATTGGCGACCAGGACGCCTGATTTTTAAATATCGGTTGTTCCGAACATGATTGGATGTAACAAGTTGTCTTGTGAGTGTACACACTCTTCCAATGCCAGAAAAAACTGAAAATCTGATTAGACAAGTGTGAACCCAGCTTTTCTCATCGCTATTACACTGATCCATGCTCAGAACCAGCACCATCATGCAGAAATGAGTTACCACTGAATCAGAGGTGCAAGTCACACACCTGTAAATTCCTTCACACCCTGTTTGCTGGCCCCAGAGGAAGTGCCCTCAGGAAAGGACCCATTGCATAAGATAAGAGAGCAGAATGATTGATGATGATGATGATGATACGGCATTAACTACTTCAATACCAAATTGCTTGCAAGAGTAGTTAGAACCTTAAATGATATTTTAAGAATCCTCCCCCCATTTCATAACTAATAAACTTTTGTAACACTATGTAATATAAGTGCTGGAAATGATACAGCTCTGAACTGAACCAGCTACAGTCAGTAAAAAACCTTTTTACACTGGTCACTGTTTAACCGGTGTAACTTCCTGGTCAGTGACAAAAAATGGCAGACAACACTTGCCAACAGAGGCCTGTTCATATTAGAGGGCAATTCTGCTGCACTGTTGGACCGCACAGTCCGGTGAGATACTTATTATTTATTACCAGGTTTTTATATAGCGCTATCAGATATCTGCTGTCATTTGATTGTGGGATCTGCACAAATATCGCCAGAAAAAGCACCAGTGTGTACCCTGCTTTAGTCGCACAAATACAAAACATGATGAGGGCAAAGCAGCTGCTAGTTAGAAGGTCATCAAGTATTAGAAGGAAATACAAGACTCCCGGTGCACGTAGAACATTTCACACTTCTGTTGTAATACACAAACCAAAGCATTTACCCTCGGAGAAAAACAGCCATTGTTCTCTAGCTGGGTTATGTTATTTATCCAGCAGAGCCGAGCACCTGCAGTACTGGCATGTTTCACTAACGCAGCCTCTGTCCTCTTCAGGAAAGAGAACACAAATAGCAGTTACAGCATCATAAAAGCAAACAAATCAGAAACCAGCAGATTATATATTATATTACTCATCAAAACCCACAGCCCAGCAGCAGACCGATAGAAAAACATCCCCGGACTATGACTCGCTTACAACGCACACTATAAATAATAACTTTAAAGGTAAGTTTCAAAACAAATTATAGGTGAAGGCTGAAAACTGGTAAGAGAGACACACATGCAGTTTAAATCCATAGAACCATAGACAGGTATCGGTCTCACACCCACAAGGTTGCTAACCCTTGTAATTTAAAATGTCTCAAGAAATGATAATCATTCATGTGTTCCACATCTTTAAACATATAATAAGAATATAGATTAAAGACACATGCACTGCTGGCAAGAACAGGTATATCAAACATGTTTAACAAACAATAATACACAATTTCTTAGTTATTGTATAAAATCTATATACATAACAGCCATGCACTATTAAGCACCCTGGCATCTGTGGGACTACAAGTACAAGCATAACCACCAGCCAGAGTGGGGATTTCCAATTTACAACAACTGTACAGTCAATTGTTGCCAAGTCCTCTTGTAAACAAGCAAATCCACAATGCTGGAATTCCATTCACTTCCGCCCCAGTTGTTATATGATGGAATCCAGATCACACCTCCACCGCAAGAGAGAACATGTGTAAACCTGGGCAGCACCCAGCGTGTTCAAATATACAATCTCTCTGGATATCAGCATCACATCTATAAAACTTAAATGGCTGCTATATTTTATGCTATTAAACTGAGCACCTGCTGACTTTATGATAATGCATATCAGACACAAGCCTATATCACTATAGCGGTACTGCCAGTCTCTGTACACAATAGTTCCACGATAGCTATAGGTTGCCTGCCTTGTTTCTGGAGTTATAAACATTATATGAAGTAACGAGGTGGATTTTTATTAGAAAGTCATAAAAAAAAATACATGGAATGGGTTAGATCTCTTTCAGAATAACATGCTTTGTCTTTATCCTAATGAAGCAGACCCTAACATACCCTCAGCTTGACAGGAAAAAGGATACGGTGTACCACAGACTAAGAATGTGTATATAAAAGGAAGTTCCGTCCAGGATTTCCTATTGGAAATCCACTTACGCTCCCTGCAGAATCCAGTCATAATTAGACTTACAGATGAGGGCAGATTTGCTCCTCCCACCTCAGGGAACACATCTTTATGTATAAACAATATAGGTACCCCATACATTTCTACAAGGTAAACAATACCACATACTACAACATAATATATACAAGTAGCAAATAAAGAACATTTTACATGTCAGGCCCCTGATCTCATGCACATTGATGCATTATATTGGAAAACATTAAATCAGAGAAGAAAAAAAACAGTCAATTTCTTATTTTTATGTAATCTAAAGTACCAGGGTGTATGAAAATGTTCCTATGAACACAAGCTGCTGGTAAGTACATCAGCTGGCAATACAAAGGGAAGACTGCCATTTTCAGGGATAAACCAATTTTTATATTATAGTGAGGGTTATCTATTATAGCATTACTGACCTGGGCCAGAAAGCCAGTAATGCAAAATAAAAACTAGCTTAGAGCCTTATGAATGTGCAGGTCCACTTGCCATTATCAGAGCTGCATATATTTCCAGTGTGGCTCTCAGGTACCCATACGTGTGGTTAAATGGTGTCAATAGTAAAGAGAATAGCATTGTTTTACATATGCAAGGTTACCTAAGTTACGCACTACTAAGTGAGGATGTCACGCCCTAGCACATGGCGTTACATATAAGTTACATACGATCAGAGTTACGATGAGTAACATCTGCCGCGCACATGCCCAGCGCGTTCCCACAGCCACATTCACACATGTAGCATGTGTGACTGGCTGTCATTATTAAGTCCGGATCTGGCCCATTCAGTTTATTACCTGAACCCAAGACTATTGCTCCTACTCCACCCTGTGGATGTGAGGCTCAGCTACGGCAGAAGTGAGATAGAGCTAGACAGATAATGTGACAGGTGACAAAACAGCTGCTTTCACCAAAACCTATAGAACTGGAATCATATCATTCAAAAGCTGTAAATTAAATACTGAGCAGGAGAGAAGAGACTGATAAATATATACTAGTGCTCAGATTGCAGGTGTATCGTGTAATCCAAACCCTGTTAACACTGAATAGATGTCTCAGCATTTCTCACCTCTCCACAGCAACCTGTAAGCAGCCGAATCCCTGTATAATGAAAGTACAGTACAGTCACTGGGACTATGCAGCATTAATCCCATACATATCACATCTTCAATTACAGTTCCAAGCACAACATTTTCTTCTTGGACACTGGTCATTGATTGCTTGCCCACAATTCTACTTCTGCCAGTATACACCTGTTCTTTACCAGTAGACTATAAAGCGTAGCGTCTGTGATGTCAGCCTGACACGGAGAGTCTCTGGTATGCAAGGGGTGTGAAAGGTTCCAGGGTCACTGTATGAGTGTGCTGGTAAGGTTAGCCTGAGAAGAATGTTTTGTAAATGATTTAAAACACATAACCTAAACATACATTTATATCAAGGAGAGAGCAATAGATAATAGTCTGATGTACCTAAACACTGTGGTATTTATTCAGCGTTTCTTTATACAGTTACTTAAACTACTTAGGACCTAATCTGTACGTTAGGCTCATGTACAAATTTTGGTATCCAAAATTCTGCACGTAGGAGAACAGGGCACTCCTCCTCCTGCACAATGGATATCCATGCCCTGGGAACCTTAAGTATTTCACACACATCTCTGTGCATATGGAATACTGAATTGTTTGTAAGGGCTTAGCCCAGTCTTTAATGTATGACTTAAATACCAATGCTATCACGTATGCATGGTGATTGGGCTGGCCTCCCAGGCAGAGACAAAAATTACAGTACAGTAACATTGCACATTACATACTAACATGTGATTTTCATGAGTGATGTATGGAAATCGTCTATCATAAGATTAGGATCCGGACTGTAGAGCTCAATACAAAAAGCATTGCAAGTGGCTGGTGGCTTATCATATATCTGCAGATGTATGTAACTAATTCTCTGACTATTTTAAAGATAGAAAGTTATGATTTGTTTCTGGGTAATTGCAAGAGTGCTGGGGCCTCTTTTTTGTGTGTGAGTGTATATATAATTCAGAATCATTCATTAAAAAAGTATATGCCATCAACTGACATAAGTATTCTTTAACCTAACCCTGATCATTTTTTGAGAGAGATACTGTCATTACGGAAGAATTTTTTATTATTTTCTAACAAGAATTTTGAAAAAATTGTTAATTGCCCCCATTAATCCAGTCCTGTGGATATTCCTTACATAAAAAAAAAGTTTTATGGGAAATATAACTTTAGTCCATTATTTACGCAAATATCTGTATCTAACGTGACAAGCTCTAAAATGACCCTTCTCTGCGTTAAAGATGTATTAAGACCGCACAGAAAACCAATAGAAAATAGCTTAATCTAGACCTTACATCAACGTTTCACGTTAAGTGAAGTGAGAAAATCCAAGATGTTTCCACTTTGCCAATTAAATTTACATTTAGGTAAAAATGGAAAAAGTATGCAAATAAAGGGGGTTGTAAATTATACAATGTGGGTGTTAACACTAACTGACGGATCAGCGGTCGGACGGACCGCTCATCCGCAAGTGTGACTTAAGGTTGTATTAAGGCAGTGTAAGTCACACTTATTGCGCACAAGAGAGGGGAGAGACAGTGTGTTAACTCTCCTCTCTCGTGTGTGTACTACCACCAAACCGCCACACGTACAGAAAGTGTGCAGGGGTCTGGATCAGGTCCAGAAAGCTGAGCTATGGTGTTTTATGATTTATGTGAAGTCCTCTGGATGCAGGGTATCAGGTAATACTCCAGAATACAAAACTCAACAGAACTGTTTGAAGACCCTGGCAAAAATAAAAATAAATAACAAAAAGATAGATAAAGGACTATAGATTAAAGCACAATAAAAATCTACCGTATCAATTTAATAAGCTTTCAGATTCAAATATTGGATAACAAGTTGGGTAGAAACCTGCACAAACTTTGTGGCATGACCACACTGCCCATTCCTTGGGCAGATCTTCTGACCTTGCTGTGACGATCCCATAAGGGCGAGTGCATAGTCTTTGTAAAATGACCAATACTACTATCTGTCAGAAGCGCTACTTGACAACTGCAACAAATGGGTGTAGAATACACACTATACAATTGTCAGGTCAATCAACAAATTATAATTTCAGTAATTGTAGTGTATACCTATTAGATAACACAATCCACTATATCAATTTTTGGCAGCTCTAAGTTAAATAACGGAGATCGGACTGGTGCTAGATGTGGATATATATAGATATACTTTTTTTAATTATTTTTTTATTATTATTATTATTTTTTTTTTTTAAGAACTTCGTATTTTGGACATCTAGTGAATTTAATTACTACTAATAATGTTAAATAACTCAAACCATTACATCTAAATTAAACACCTCATGCCGGTTTTAATACAGCACCCATAACAGACTGAATACTTTAAAATGAATTCATTCCAAGCAAGTTTTTCTGGAAACACACCTACATCATTGGGATTTCTAGATATTATGGAAGGGAATTTAATTAGCTGGCAAGGTCTAAAGGATGCACATTACTATATATTAAGATAGCAATATCCAGAGCGCTATCCCAACAATGTTCCAGTGGCTAAATGTCCCCTCCCTACATTTGCAATGCAGTTGAGACACATTAGTATATCAGTTTACAAATGATTAGAATACACAAAAATAAGCAAATAGCAGATTTTATAATAGATAGGTTGGAGGATAAAAAGCACTGTGAACCTAATCTAAAGAGTTTATATTCCGACACGTTTGTACGTCTACATTATAACTTTGAACTGCACTAGTGTAGATAACATAGCTGCTGCCTTTTAACGTGGCATGTGATCAAACTCAACATTACTGCCAAAACAAACCTGTACTTTAAATACCAAACTGCCTGCAGGCTTAGGACTTTGTAAAGGCAGATGGAATCCACTGCAGAATGTACAGGACATGCAGTAACAAGCCAAAAAAATGCAATCAAAGTATTAGGATTTAGAAAGAAAACCTCAAAAACCATAGTTTGAACCTGTAAAAAGGGTCTGTAGACATCAAATCCAGAACAGATTTATAGCATCATATTGTCTAGATTATTATACTATTTTTAAGATAAAGCTTTAAATAAATATGACATGCCTGCTCAAGGCAGCCAATCTTAAGATATTGTTATGGACAGTGTGACTTCCAGTATTCATGAACAAGATGCAGCCTCTTCAGCAAATTAAAAAATAAAAGAAGCGCTCTTACAGCTGAAAATTTAATCATAGCAATTGTTTACATCTGTTCATGTAAATTGACCTAATATTTTGGTATGGTAAAACTCCATAAACATTTGTTAACTCTGGAATATATCAGAATTGTGGGTAGAAAACACAACAGTATGGATAGCACCTATAGAATGGATAACAATCACATATATGGCTAAAAGCCTGTCTGGACAGGCACTGCACAAGGGCATTTTTTAAAACTTCTGGTGTACAGTTTTGCAAGAGCAAAACCTTCAGTTTACATAAATAGTTAAAATATTCTGCTTTGGATAACCAGGGCCAACAAAGGTACATTGCTTAACTGCTTAATGTGAAACAGTAAAGTTGTTTAAACTCCTTTAGTCCACCTGTAATACAAATAAGTTTCAAAGGGGATAACCACATAATATTGCACATTTTACACTAGTGCACTTCACCCTATACCCTTTATAACCAGTTTATAAACTGAAAGCAAATGTTTGATAGGCTGCTGCTTGTGACAGTCTATATAACACCACATTAAATAAACAAAGAAAGAGAACCAGAATAAGTAACTTGTGCTTAGTGTTCAGCAAATCTAGTTTAATGTGTCCCTAGAATGTCAGTGGTTTTGCCGATTGCTCACATAACATGCTGCAGATACTGCTTTTTACGCACCATAACAAAATAATTATGGAAAAATGCTTGTAACCATTTTACTAGTCTGTTTTCTTGTCATTTTTATAGGGGCCATATGTTATGGCACACTGTCATAAAGCAAAGAGAATGTATAGGTTAATATTTGACAGCTTGTATTTAATAAATAGACACTGGCCAATATACAACCACAAGCTATGTTTGTTTAGGTTTATGGAACAAGTCATCTACATAAACTTGTATACAAGTTGTTACCATTGTGTTCTGAAAACAGAGCATATCCATATGCCATACAGAAAATAATAGTTTATCTTAACCTTAAAGTAGTCCCTGTCAGGCCACATTGTTAAAGGTGTCCAGAACCATGGCACAATATTAGTTTCTCTATGGTAAAAAATAACACCTGTGTAGGGCAACACATAACACAACATGGCACTGACAGGTAAAGACACAAAACCTGCATTCCCACCACTCATTGATCCCAGTAACTTGCAAGGATCTGTACTACAAATACCCAGATTTCACTCACTAGAAACCTAATGAGTCACAGTATAATCCCAGCACTAATCCACAATGCTCATTGCTAGGTCAATGATTTAAATCCCATTAACAGCAAACAATGTGTCACTGATGTGAGGTGGCGTCTATGAGTGTGATAGCCTCCTGATCATACATGTGTGCCATGCATCAGACAGACAACATGTGGCCCTCCAGCACACCTACACCCTAAGGGCCCCAGCAGTAGTTTATTGAGCCCTGGGTAAGTGTGTATGAGGAGGGATGGGGCGTGTAGCGGGCAGCACAGACTCTCGCTCTATAGCACTGGGTGGTGCGGGCGCCATGCTGTTTATGTAGGAGAAGATGGCGGGTTTGTTTACCGGGCGTTACGGTGTACAGCTGCGGCCTGAACTCCCCGCCGGTGCCGGCTCCCTCTTACGTTCTCCTCGATGCTCAGACCCTCCTCCTCCTCACCCTTTCCGGTTCCGGGTACCCGCACCTCCTCCGCCTCTTCCCCTCCGGCGGTGACAGAGAGGAACCTGGACGCCTCTTCCGTCTCCAGCCCATGGAAGGAGTGTGTCGGCCGGGCCACGGGGAAACGAACCTCCCGGTCCCCGGCATACCACTATATCCCATTATAGTAACGAGCAAAAGCCCTCATTCCAAATATGACCCTTTCCCCACTTGTGCCATGCATGGACAGCTGCTGGGTAACACTTCTACCCCATGTACTATGGAGAAACGTGATTAGTGGTAACGAAGTATTTGTGAGCTCTCACCTACTCCCATACTCCCCGTACCATGTATGACAATGGCAAATAAATTATTCTGAAGTGCTTTATATTTTGTGTGTATATACATTATATACACGCACACGTTGATGAAAGAGAGCTGGGTTATATTGTTTGGGGATACATTTGTCAGCATTGGAAGATGACAGCAGAGGACACTATAGTGTTACAAATGGAAAGACAATGATTAATGTGACAAATTGACAAGAAAGTATCAAACGAGTGAAGCGGAGTTTTAATGTTTACGACCCTAATTCCAGGGTGTATAAGGGTAGACCACTTTGCTTGCACCCATTAGACCCTACATTAAAATTTTTGCACCAGTTCCAAGTAAACGGAAGTTGTGCATAAATGTGGATTGTAAGTAAGGGCTTAACCAATACCTGTCTGCGTACATGCTGTACACATGCTCGTTCATCACACGCAGAGCGGAAAACGAGCATAAATGTTGTGTCTGGATCCGGTCCAATGTGTATATCACAGAGCACAAAAAACAATTCAAAAGGACAAGAAGAGAACATGCTAAATAGGGCACCATGGTGGCTCTGTAGCATTTGTGTTCAATTCCAAGATTAGGGGCCAGATTTACTAAACTGCGGGTTTGGAAAAGTGGAGATGTTGCCTATAGCAACCAGTTGTGTCTGGGTCCAATGTGTATATCACAGAGCACAAAAAACAATTCAAAAGGACAAGAAGAGAACATGCTAAATAGGGCACCATGGTGGCTCTGTAGCATTTGTGTTCAATTCCAAGACAAGATTACAGATTTACTAAACTGCGGGTTTGGAAAAGTGGAGATGTTGCCTATAGCAACCAATCAGATTTTAGCTGACATTCTCTAGTATGTAAAAAGAAAATGAGAGCTAGAATCTGATTGGTTGCTAGTCTTTTATCTGAGCTGCTTATTGATTTTATCTCTTTTTTTCCATTCATTCTTATGTATCTATATGGATGAGAGGTGATCTTTTCAACAGTGGACACTTCTTTGAAAATACACATGAATATACCCCTTCCCTGCATGCCGCTTAACATATGGACTTGTATTTATTCATGTGTTGTTATCTAGTGCTGTTATACTATTAACCACCATCTGCTTTGTTTGTTTATATTTAAGAGGTTGTTTGGACCCTCTTTGGTTAAGTATTCTGCAGCTGGATCTGAGCGGCTTTACAGTACCCCACCCCCATTTTTATTGTCTTTTATTATATACCCTAACTTCAGCCGGCCTGCTTCGGCCTAAGCAAGGGAAAATATACTCACACAGGAGCATTTGGCCGCAAACCCGTCCCTCACTCTCATTAAACTACCTCCCCCTGCCCACCTACACTAACCTGAACGTAGGGACGCTGGGGGACGTCCCCTCCAGCGTCCCTACGGCGCTGCTACGGACGCCCGATCCACGAGATCGGCTGAAATGCCGATCTTACACCCGCCGTCCTAGCAACGGTGGGCATAGGTCTGGATCAGGTCCTTAATGTCTTATTACAATAAATAAACAACTAAGCTACATATTGTGTTTATTAAATCTAATAAAAATATACAAAAAGTATAAACAGCGCTAAATTAAGAATTAAATAAAAAATGCAGGCGGTTCTGATGAAAAAACATAATAAACGGCAACCTTGTATCTATAACAAATTTTATTTACCCATATAAAATTTCTAAGTGGAATATGCAAACATATAATAAGCTAGAAGCTATAATTAGTAGGTATCCAGATGGAAACAATTGTAATATGCAGAGGTGTTAGGAGGCAATATACACATTCCTGGTGTTATAATGAATGTACTTGTAACTTTCAAATAAAGTTAGTGAATATGGAGATGGAGGCCCTGATTCAGAGCTGTTCTTCGGTCTATTTTTCAGATGGAAGCGCAGTAAAAATTGGCTACTGCGCATGCCGAGATCGGGACCGCGTACAGAAAGATGGGCGCAAAAGTACCTATCTGACTGTGTTCGCATCCGACTGGGCTGCGTCTGCGCTTTCACCATTTAAATACAGTTTCCTCTGCGGTACGGTGGTGGCTGCTTAACAAGCCTTATGCTTACACCATCTCTGAAATGGTGTAGGTGTAGGTGCAGCTCACCGGAGCTGATGAAAAGAAACATTTATTAGTAAAAAAAAAAAGTTAAACACCAAAATTAACCCCTTTCCCTGCCACCCCGCCGCAACCTATGAAAATAATGTGGGCACTGTTTTATTTGTTTAAAGAAGGGGACAGGGATCTGGCTTTTTTTTAATGTCTTTAGATTTTGAAGGGGCACATGTAGCTATATTTTTTTATTTTTTATGTGGGCAAGGTACTTTTTTTTTAATGAAAGGGACGGGTATTGGCAGGATTTTATTATTTTACATTATATGGGGGCATGTGGATGTTAAACAATTTTATTTTTAGAGGGCACAGTATGTTTTTAAAAAAAAATGGAATGGGCATGTAATGCTTTTTGTTGCAGGGCATGCTGCCAATAGTAGTACTACTAGCGCAAGCATGCCTTGTTATTCATGGGCATGCTTGCACTTGTAGTTCTAATAGCGGCAGCATGCCCTGTCGGGCTGTTCTTTATTTATTTTCTTCGGTTGCGGTGGGGGAGGGGTTCTTTGTTAACTTTTTTTCACAGTTTAAAAAAAATAAAATGAAGCCATGTGGTTGGAGCAATTAAGGCTCCGACTGCTTTTTCCTTTTTTCTTAAAAGACCGTTTTTTGTTACTGCCAATTCAGAGGTGCGTGTTTCTACTGAAACACGCACCTCTGAATAGCACGTTTTAGCGGATGCGACTTCCACATCCGCTAAAACTCTGAATCAGGTTCTAGGCCTTAGAGTTTGGATGTTCTCCCTGTGTCTGCGAGCCTCCTCCAGGTGCTCTGGTTTCCTCTGTGTGCCAAAAACATACAGGTAGGTTAATTGGCTACTGACTAAAATTAACCTGTGTGTTTGTATATGTGTTTATATGCATGTGTTAGCTCCAATAGGACAGGGACTGATGTGAATATCTAAGGTTTTCTATAAAGCACTGCAGAAAATTTGTGGTGCTATATAAATAAGCATTAATAAAAAGAACTTTGTTAGTCAATAATATTAATGGTAGACCTATCACAGTATGTTGCCTGCAAAATTAGATTTATTTTTAGAAGTAGCAATAAGAGAACATACAAGTGTAATCTTTCTTCACTAGCATATAAAGAACATATCATGCATTTTGTGTGAAAGTGTTGTAGTTGTCATGGTGACTATGTTTTAAGTGCATTTTCTGCTCAACTGTGTAATCATTTTCTCTGGTATGACTGACATTTACTTATTGAGCTATATGTCCACTGCACAATTGCATAGTAAACATTTTTCATTGCTTTGTATGTTGTGTAGTAGTCATGAATTGGATTTTTGTTTTATTATTACTGCTAAAACAATATTAGGTATTACTAGATTTAAATGTATCTTTTCTAATTGCAAACATGTTGTTTGGTTTGCAACATGTGATGATTTAGGAGCTGTTTTTATTGCAAATGTTCTTGTACAAGAAAAAATTAAGTTGGGAAAAAACTTTAACCCACTGTTTCCCAAACTCAGTCTTTACAGGTTTTCTAGGTCTCCTTTTATTTTTTTTAGTACAGGTGTGTTCTTTACTGACTGACACATTTCAAAAGGTTACGGGTGGTGCTCATCGCATTTGTGAGGAGACCTGGAAACAGGGAAGCTGATGCAGAACTGCACGTACACTTTTGTTGAACTGCAATGGAGGCAAATTAAATTAAATTGTGATAACAGAATTAGAGCTGAAAGGTGACTTTTTTTTTAGCTCACCTCTAATCTGTAGCTAAAACAAAAAGCAATACAATGTGTGATTTCTATGTGCAAATATAAAGTGTTTTCCCTGCATGCAAAAGAATTTAAATTAATTAGCACCATTTACTTTGCAACCCCTCCCCTTCCATTACCCTAACCCTCTTTTTCCCGTAGCCTGACCATAAGACTAACACTAACCTTTTGTCCGGTGTGGCAGTGCCCAGTCTGTGGCGGGTGTTCCATTGGGTGCTTTCTGTATTTCAAAAATATAATTTTCTTTGTGGAGAACGCATCCCCTTTCAGTGACAGTGTAACTGAGAAATAAAGTTACACTGCCAGAGAGAAGAACTGGGCTTCAGCGATACTGATCTCCCTGCATGACTGCAAGGAGACATTTTTGTATTACCGGCTCATGTGGGCTGCCCTGCGTACTAAATGCATGCCCCTCCGGCTAACCCGAGGAGCCTTGCTCGCCCTAGGCAATGTGCCGGCTCTTCAGATACCTGTGTAGTAATCTTAGAAAGGCAAAATTAAACCATGAAGAAATGCTTTGAGATAGGGCAAGTCTGCCCGAAACGCGTCAGAGGGCAGTTCCACACCTCTTTGTCTCCAAGTACTGGGTGTTCTCCGTGCGCTCAGGATCCTCTTCAACTGACTGCTTTTGGAGCTCCCTCAACCCCCTGCATTGCAAGCGTTACCTCCATCTGCACTGGTACAGAGCACAGTTGTTCCATTTTATGTTTATATTGATTGTTTTATTCCACTTTTTTAGATGTTGTTTACTGATTAAAATTTGTTTCATTTTTATCTTTGCCTGTCTAAGATTACTACACAGGCATCTGAACATTTGAATTGGATCTCCCCTCATTAACCACTTGCTAATTTAAGGGGTAGTCTTTATTTGTACCTACACCATAGGTAGATATTTCAGTTGATAAAGTGTTAAATGCTAAACGCGTTCTGTTGATATTTCATCTGTCGTTCTGTGTTATCTTTGGTAACATTTCCAATCTTCTGTTAGCAGCTCAGACAATAAGGTACTCTGGATGTACTCTACACAGTATGAAAAAATCTTGGGACACAATATCTGAGAAAGAATAGTAAATTTAATTACACAAATACTTTACTTTCACGATGTGCAACAGAGACTTATAAAACTGCAAAATAATTTAATTATAAGCTAAACTATATATAATATAGAGATTTGCAGCCGGTGATATCAGTAACATTGGACGAGTAGAAGACAGGAGATAAACTCAGCACCGATTAAAATACTTTCTCCCAGACAGTGGCTTCCTTCTGGACAGCACAGCTACCCCTTAAACACCAACGCGTTTCAGCTTCAATATCAGCAAGGTGCATATTGTTTTGTTGGGAGCCAGAGAAACAGTAAAAGTAATGAGATTACTTCAGTATGAGATTAATTACTTCATTTACATTTTATAAGTTGTATAGTGTCGTAGCCTGATGTTTAGAAGATTTTTACCTCAAAATTCACATATTTCGAAAAAAAAAAGCTTAAACTGAACATGTTTTATTAATGAGAAGAAATTAGGAAATTTCTGCCATCTTTGCAGACAGCTGAATCTAAAATGTATTTGCATCTAGTTCATTTGAGTACAATGCATCACTGTTTGTGTTTGTAGACTGATGTAAGTATCATTCCAGAGCAAAACAGAGTGACTAAAATTGTCAAAATACAAACTGCAGGGCTGTGCTGTATTATGCCCACTGGAACTTGCAGTACTATGTCCTCTGTAACCTGCAAAAGAAAAGAGTATGTTGTCCTTTCAGTTACACAGCTTCTCACCGGCAGAGACTAAGCAGTTAGCCAAGAATAATATGAAAGTGAAGAGTATAAAGTATTAAAACACTTATCACTTGTGGTATAATAATTACATAATGTGATATATTCATTAGCCTTTTTTATATAGCGTTAACATATCATGTAGTGTTTAACCATCCAGTTATGCAGCGGGACTGATGTAAGTATCATTCCAGAGCAAAACAGAGTGACTAAAATTGTCAAAATACAAACTGCAGGGCTGTGCTGTATTATGCCCACTGGAACTTGCAGTACTATGTCCTCTGTAACCTGCAAAAGAAAAGAGTGTGTTGTCCTTTCAGTTACACAGCTTCTCACCGGCAGAGACTAAGCAGTTAGCCAAGACTAATATGAAAGTGAAGAGTATAAAGTATTAGAACACTTATCACTTGTGGTATAATAATTACATTATGTGATATATTCATTAGCCTTTTTAACATATCATGTAGTATTTAACCATCCAGTTATGCAGCGGTTCTCAAGCTTTGTTTTGGTAGCACCAGTTACCAACTATGGAATCAGGTCAAGTACCATTTTGTAGATCATGTAGACATTATATGCTAACTTCAGTCATGCTTGCCCAGTTGCCCTGAGTAGCACCAGACAGTGTTCTTTGTATAACTGGTTGAGAAATCCTGCAGTTATGATAGATTTGCTTCTAAAAGGATATTGAAACCATAGCCTGTATCCTTACATGCTATTAAGCAAGCAAAAAAGTTAATGTTAACATAATAATCCGCTGACAATTCCTTTCCTTTCTCATATCAGTACAGAGAAGAATGAAAAGTGATCAGAGAATGTAGATCTTGACATAGTGAAGGTGATTATCTATTCACTTTGATGTGCATAGGTCTCACATTTTTATCATAGGTGATCATAGGAAACATTTAGTAAAGCAGTAGATATAGCAGGCAAGTGAGTAAATCCTGACTATTGGTACAATAGATCAGTGCAGACAACAAAAAGTGTAAGTACACACCGCTGTGTATGGTACATTCAGCCACTGGCATTTAGTATGATCTGTGGCCTCACAAGGTGCTTCTACGACTGGGTAATCTGAGCAGTCTCTGGGAAGAAATTCTGTGGACATATGTATACACAAGAAAAATACATTATTCTCAAAATCTATAAATATGGGACAGTAATTACTAATAAACATTTAAATACTTAATATACGCTTTTGTATCTGATTATTAATTAATAAATATGTCATTGTTTGTGCCTTTTTTTTATCTTTTAATCGTACTTCTACTATTAGGCAGAAGGATAAATACCATTTTAAATATAAACATTATACTATAAATAATCGTGTTATTTTATACTACATTTACATTTTTACAACATGCAAGGCGATTATGTGGTTTGTTCACTATAATGTAGTTTATTTGCAGGATACCTGAGGACTGTGGGAAGCACTGCTTTATAATATAATGTTTATACATAAGTTTGTGTCTTTCACCCTTTTCCTAATAGCATACAGAATAGCATAGACAAAGTATTTTGAATCACCTTCGCTACAGTGAATGAGCAGTTGAGGGTTCTGGATAACCAGGGATACTTCATGGCCTTGTGCTGATGGACGGTGGTAACGGGCATGAACTGGCACCGTGGAGCTGAAGCAATGGTCACATGACAGGTCTGGCTTTGTATACACCAGGGCAGTACTTCTGGTAGAGAGGTACTCAGGAGCTTCTATATCCACTGATGCCAGCACCAGCACCTGAATAAAAAGAAACCGACTATCACTAAACTGCAAACAAACTATATTCTTCAGGTAAAAATCAATATCTTGTTTCTGCAGGCAAATTTTACTTAGTTTTGTCATACATTTTAGTTTTCAGTTTTTTTATTCTGACAATTCATCAGAAACGCACATGAACTTAAAAAAACCAACAAAACTATTTATTGTTGCACTGTTTAAAAAAATAATGGCTTATATTATACTGACATTGTATAAATGTCAGTATATTATATTCACATTTCATGGCTTGTATGTGGATCAAGACATTGTTGTCCACCTAAAACTGAGATGATAGCCATGTTGGAGACCTCTGTGATGAGACTAGGATGCAGTGTTGAAGGTTACATATGCAAATATAAAACGTGAAGCTACACAAAATATTTTTAGGGTCCGTTTTACATTGTCAGTGTAGTTACGCTGTGCTGACTACATCAATATCTATATATATTTTATATGTATCCTCAGAATCAATGCTTAGCCTCATTATATTACCTTAAAATGCTGTTAGGCTAATGGACTAATAGATTTATCTTATTTGCATGAATTTATATTGGACAGATCAATAGCTATTTTACAAAATTACCAAATTAGATGTTTTTATGAAATCAGATTTGATTACTACTGAATTACAATAATAAAGGAGTGATGCTGCTGTTTGACTGAAGGCTTAAATATTATGTATAACAATGATAATTTCACATTTCTCTCAACCCAAACAGGTTCTTATTTACAGTTAAGAGGAAAGCCAGACTGATCGTGCAAATTAGCACCAAAAGAAATATATAAACATGCAGTTGAGCAGTATTTGTGCAGTGCAAGTCGCCGCCGCAAATGCTGTCTTTTAGAAGTAGAGACAGCCGAAAATTAATTTTCGTCTGTCTCTATTTCGAAAAGGCAGCCATTTTAGAATCTTTTTCAAAATGGGTACGTTTGCAGATAATTCCTACTCATTTTTTGCAAATGCTGCAGAAGACGTGATGGACCAATCGCACCGACCGGACACCGGAAAGGTGAGTAACACTCTCTGGGGAAGGGAGGGTTAGGGTTAGGTGAGGCTGTAGGTAGAGGAGTTTTAGGGTTAGGCTTGGATAAGGCTTGGAGAGGAGACTTAGGGTTAGGCTGTGGGAAGGGGAGTGTTAGGGTCAGACTGTGGGGAAGGGAGTCTTAGGGTTAGGCTGTAGGGAAGGGTTAGGGTAATGGAAGGTGCAAGGCAAAAG
Organism: Limnodynastes dumerilii; assembly: GCA_011038615.1. Taxonomy (NCBI): domain Eukaryota; kingdom Metazoa; phylum Chordata; class Amphibia; order Anura; family Limnodynastidae; genus Limnodynastes; species Limnodynastes dumerilii. The sequence continues at coordinate 72,658 of WWET01005037.1, forward strand.
CAATAAAAATCACAGCCAGTTAGAAAATGGCTGGGAGAGAATGGCGCTTTTGAAAAGCATTCGCAGCAGCAAGCCACACCCATTTTTGTGGCACATGCAAAAGCAGCTAATGTTTACCTGCAAGCAAAAAAATGATGAAAAAAATAAATCTGCGTTTAGAGCCCTTGTATCACAACATGATTTGTAGTTAGAAATCTGCTCCGTATATAGGGTCCATATACAGTTCATGCTGAGAAATACCTCCGTTAGATTGTGCTGCTGCAGAGAAGAAAGCTGATAGGGGTCCAGAAATAACCCGGATGGGATCGTCTCCAGGAGTAGTATTCTGCAGCTGTTCACCTCTCTTATAAAACCCTGAAGGTTCACCCTGGTTTCCAAATCCCTAATACCAATAACGGAAACATTATAAAAGAGACATATTTAAAGAGACTGTACCTAAGATCATACAAGACAATATTAAAGTGTACTAATACATAGCATGTGCCTGATCATTTCCTATCCTAGCATGTACTTGTGTTGTATCCACAGTATAATATAATCTGGGATGAATGAAGGTCATCTGTATCTCATTGCAATAATTTTGCTGTGCAAAATGGTCTCTTCTATCTTTATGGAAGGACATGGGGCAAATGAATCCCTATAATAATGTACTCATTGGGTTGTTTGATCTGATACCCCAGAATATTTTTTTCAATCATATAGAGCAAGAATATACATATTGGGTATTTTAAGAGGAAGTGTCACCAGGTGTACTTTCTATGTATACTATGTACAAGCAAATGAGACGTTTCATCTTCTGAAGCTGAGATTCAGAATGTACTATGTCTCCTGAGAGTTCAATAACTTCTATACAATACTTGGAGAACAACAACTTAGCATGTTCACTGAAATGCTCTCTAACATGTCAACAGTGTTACATCACTTTAGTGAAGCCAACAAAAATAATATATGATCTGATGACAGGTTGGCTCTTAAAGGTTTTTTAGAATACAGATGTTGGACATGCTAGAGTAAACTTTGCTCTAAAAACCAAGGGTGGCCCAACTAAGTATCAGCAGAAGTATGTGCTAACCTAATACATGCAAAAGCTTTCTATTATTTTATAAACATTTTACAAGACACAAAAAAAATTATTAATTGTCCAACCAATATAGTCACATTTGTAAAGGGCTATGAAAGGACAACTAAACCCTTTTTTTTTTCAGAAAATAGGATATTACTACACAGGGTTAAATGCTATGTTGCATTGCAAGATTACATAAAAAGTATAACTTTTAAGGAGACCCTAATGATTTGTTTGTATGCAGAAAGTTGTGAAGGTGAGGAATTTCAAAGTAATGCAAACAAATAATAATATATCTGTGACTGACAATCAGTAATATGTGAAGATGAAAGACAGATTGGGGCTAGAGTGAAGGGGTTCCGTTATCGGCTAATCAGCATTTATGAAATACATTTTCGGCTGTCTGTATTTCGAAAATCTGCTCAATTAGAAGTTTTTCATAATGAATGGGTAAGTATGGGTAAGTATGCCTAATGTATTTTTCAGCACTTTACCCATTCATTGCCTTTCTGAAACGCACCCGACGCAGACTCACCATTTTAGGGTTAGGCAGCGAGGAGGGAAGTTTTAGGGTTAGGCTGCGGGGAAGGTAGTCTTTGGGTTAGGCTATGGGGGAGAGATTGTTAGGGTTATGGAAGGGGAGGATTAGAATAAGGGTTGGTGTTGAGAAAATACTCACCAATCGCTGCTGCGGGTTTGTCCTGGGGATGTTCGTTTGCTTCTCCTCAGCGAGGCAGGAGCAATCGATTTTGGAGCCATTTTGAAAATGACTGGGAGAAAGCAACCCTTTCATAAAAGGGTCGTTCTAACTGCCGACCCACACCACGAGGGAAGAGATGTATAATTATTTTATATTGTGTGTGTGTTAAATAAATTCTACAGACATGTCAATAATAAACATTTATGTTTGTTTTTTCCAGACATTTTACACATAGGGCTGGATCCAGACTTAGTTAAGTGCTTGAACTTAGTTACTCCTGGGCTAAACCATTTTGCTTTCAGGGGGAGTCAAGTTAATTGTATTCTTTGCATGCAAGGATATATCTTTGTGACCAGCTTTACTATCACACTGTTATTTAGACTTGGGATAGGAAACATCACCTCTCAACACTAATACTGTTTGCAACAGATGAAATATGACTCCCCTGCAATCAACATGGTTTAGCCCAGGAGTAACTAAGTTAAAGCACTTAACTAGGTCTGGATCCAGCCCAATATATCCAACAGCTTCTTAAAGCCTCATCTAATGCTATACCTGATGGTTTAATGTTTTTGCAGAATAATCAGCCCCAACTAGAAAAATAAATTATACAGTTTTTATGTACATTAATGTGTTTACCTGTGAAATCCATTCTTTAGAATTTCTCTTCCAACAACTGGCTTTGGACAGAAAGTGTTTAAAGCTAAAAATATATAATGAGGTTATAAAAATATTGGCTATAAAGAAGCATCAATTAATGATAAATGTAGCATATACCGTACTACCTATAAATGTTCATCAACCCTTAGTACAAAACAAAATCTTCACAAAGGATGCCATATGTGCCCCCCACCCCCTTAAAAAATATGATTAGTTTTCAACCAGACATCAGAGAATTAATAAAGGGCCAGATTCAGAACTGCACCGCCGCGGTCAGTACTCCGTATTGCTGTGCAATCCTACGTTCAATACTTATAAGGAGAAACTACTTTTCAAGTACAGGACTTCTGAAACCTAGTATAAAATTAATGCACAGGCCCAACGGAAAATGGGGCAGTGCGTTAATGAGAATTGTACGTAAGAGAAGCCTTAGGGCCAGATTTACTAAGCTGCGGGTTTGGAAAAATGGAGATGCTACCCAAAGCAACCAATCAGATTCTAGCTAACATTCTCTAGTATGTAATAGGAAAGTGAGAGCTAGAATCTCATTGGTTGCTATAGGCATCTCCACTTTTCCAAAACAAGCCTAGTAAATTTGGCCCTTAGTGTGCACTGTAATGCGCTGTACTGAAATGCAGACTTTTTCCCCACATGCAGAAAGTGCGCACATTTCTTAAGCCTGGATCCAGTGCAATATGTTTATCTACAAAATAGCTGTGTCTCTGCTATTTTCTTAGCCACCTCAAAAAAAAATAAAAATAATAATGATAAACTAAAGGTTTACCTGCACTGGCCATCGAACAGGTAACAATCAGTATTATTGACGTGGCTGCATCCTGCAACTTCCACATGTCTATTTATACAAAATAAAGAGTTGCTTGAATTAATATTACACATCATGATCAGTCTCAAACTCTAACACATTCCTATACACACTTACAAATACAGAGCTAAGTTCTGTAACTAATGACACACCACATTTTGTCATTTGTATAGTACGATGTTAAAGTGAATATTTGCCTATGGCTGTTGTCTACACATTCGTTTTCAGATATACACCCCTTGTGTGAAATCAGCAGGTAAAATATAATTTATTGTGTTTTTTTGCGGCCTGTAGTTCTCCATACTGAGAGTTGTAGCAGTAGGAACCAGAACCATAAGACTACCTAGTACCTGGCATTATTGCTTTCAACTCATCCTGCGTCTACTTCCGCGTTCCACTGAGGTCTTCACTAAGAGCCCTATAGAAGCGCCTGTATGAGCTGCTTCTAGAAAACCTAAAAAAACGGCATTATATTTAATTGTAACTCCTATTTTTGTATTTCTAAGTCCCATTTTCATTATTTTGTTCAGTTTTCTGGTTTGTGAGCAGTATAGTGACAGGCACTGGGAGGGCAGTCCCTAGGCCGGGGCTTGGCAGTGGTTGCCTGGGTGACGCTCCGGGTGAGTGACACAATATTTAGTGTGCTGAGAAGGAACATTAAGTTTCATATTTATATTGTATCCTAGTGGCTTCAGTTATCCTTCTGTAGTTAATGGAGAATTATAATACGTGTATGCATTTTGCGTAAATGTCTCGCTAAAAGCCAGTGTAGTGTAAGTGTATAGCAATAATTAGCAACAATGAAGATAGGTCAATAGTATCATGCAGCTCTGTTAGTAGTATATGCTGGGACTATAGTTTCACAACAGCTAGCATGAATAACAAGAAACAAATTCATTGGTCTGTCTGTAGTGGTAGTTACAAACCTTTATTATTCACTACAAAGTTTTGCTTGCTTTTCAGTGTTTTTACATTGTGATCATAGGATCCAACTCCAAATGTCGTTGTCAGTGTTGTTGTCAATAAGCTAAACTAAAGTTGTCAATAAGTTAAATCAGTCAATTTAACCACTATACCTATGGCCAAGGTTATATAGTGTTTTGTGTTATGGATGCTCATAATATATGTGTTTCATGAATTGTATTGTTAATAAATTGTATTTTAACACACAGAGATATCAAGGAGTCTTTTTCAGTTATATTATTTTATTTGTATTTATTCTTGCTATAGTTTCATTCAGATTTCTTTGTTTTTGGTATTTGACAAGCATCTAACTTGTCTTGAGACAAGCTGCCTATTTATTTTATTTAATATATATGTTTAGGCGCTAGAGTTTGTGTTTATGTTTTTTTATATAGCGTCAGCAGCTTACGTAGCACTTTACAATATTTAACAATTAGTGTAAACAAGATTGGGTAGTATCCAACAGACTGGGTGGGTAAGAGGGCTTTGCTCACAAGCTTACACTCTATAGGACATTGGGGATCGATACATAAGGGTGTTATATATGACACAATCGAGCAGCCAGGTTGAATGGTAACAGTGCTCAGTGCTGTGTATGATCAGTCACACAGCAGTGTTACTACCAGGACTGAGGAGATATTACTATACAGAGACAGGGTGTATGGTAACAGTGCTCAGTGCTGTGTATGATCAGTCACACAGGAGTGTTACTACCAGGACTGAGGGGATATTACTATGGAGAGAGACAGGGTGTATGGTAACAGTGCTCAGTGCTCTTAATGTAATAGAAAGGCAAAGTGGTTGTGAATATGGTGAATAAAGCTTAAGAGGGTTGAAGAATTTGATAAGCATGTCTGAAGAGGTGAGTTTTGAGAGAGCGCTTGAAAGTTTGGAGAGTAGAGGATAGTCTTAATGGCCAAAGAAGGTTGTTCCAGAGAGTGGATGCAGCCGTAAGAAGTCCTGTAAGCCGGAATCAGAGCATTTGTGAAGTGCAGAAGAGAGTTGTAGATCTTGTGATCTGAGAGAACATAACATTCCATTCATCAACCAGAGTTTAGAGTAATAAGTATATTTTTTTTAGTTCTAGGTTGTAACACTACTAAATCATTTTTCTACCTGGATGCCATGAGTTATAAGGCCAAAAAATGTGGTGTACGTTTTGAACCACCAGCAATCACACTGGTATATGAGAGTCCAGAAGGAAAGCGTCGTCAACGCATTATGCCCATCCGGAATTTCTCCAAATTCTCAGGTATTGTACATGTGCTCAGAATGATCTATTGATATAGCGTTTCATATTGTTGATTCCTCGAGTCATGCCAAGTAATTGTAAATAAGAATTAAACATTAGTGTCCCAAGACATTAGGAACATGTTAACAAAGAGTTATTATTATTATTATTGTTTATTTATAAGAGGCCACAAGGTGTCTGCAGCGCCGTACAAAATACAATAACAAAATACAGTACAGACATACAGGAAAGGGATGGACAGCATAGTACAGAATAAAATACAATATAAATATAAAAATATCATAAAAATACAATAAAGTAAAGCAAAATGTGAGATGCCAAGCTTGGCAGATCAGGGAGGAGGGGATAGAGCGCAGTGAGAGGTTGAGAGGGAGCCACGAGATGGGGATGGGGTAAAAGAGTAGCAGAGGGGGACAAAAGGGTGGGAAGGGGTGTGCATGTTGATGAGGTAGGGAGCAGTTAAAGCTTCTGAAGATAAATGTTTAAGTCTGTTTTATATTCTTCCAGACGTCTGAAACCAAATGATACTATTGCTACAATTACCACTATGAATGAATAGTTTGCATTGATACTTCCTATATAGTTTAATATTTAAATTATGTCCCTGAACATCAAAACATTAAAAAATAACTTAAATAATCTGTCCGCACCTAACTCACTCTTAACTGTGAATACGGTCCCCTGTCTCCAATCTCTAACCCTGTCTGCACTTTAGTACTAGCAGGATAACTGTTGGTGCTTGGAACCTTGCGGGAACATACTACACCTCTCATGTTTTATTTGGATACTATCAACATTTAATAGAGATTTGTTTTGTCTGCAGATTGCACCCGTGCAGCAGAGCAGCTTAAAAATAACCCTCGTCACAAGCAGTACTTGGACCATGTATCCCTGAAACAACTAGAAAGACTGTATAACATTCTCAGGGGGCATCTTAAAGGGGAAAGCCTAGAGGCTAGTCTGGATAGAATTCAAAAGGAAGAAACTTTGGATCCTGATGAAGACCTAAATAAATTGGATGACAAGGAACTGGCCAAGAGGAAGAGCTTAATGGACGAACTTTTTGAGAAGAACAGAAAGAATAAAGATGACCCAGACTTTGAATACAATGTGGAGGTGGACTTTACACAGGATGAAGTTGTGAGCTGCGGATGGGATGATGACTCTGACAATGGTTTTTGATGGAACATATTTACGTGTAATGCTGCTAGATTCATAATGGAAACACACTAATTTATATGTTTTATTTATATAGCATAAACTCTACCTCTGTGCTCTACTTTCAATACATTTACATTGTGATGTATGCAAACACTATTTTAATGTATGAGCAAGTTATCTAGGGTCAGTCCCTATCGCAGGATCTCAATAATCTTGGGAGAGGTAGTGAGTGGCTCATTATATCTTGTGGACTTACCAGGGTATTCTTCTGAAATGTGTTTGTAAAACAAATATAATAAAGTAACCAGGGGCCGGAACCTGAACTATGGAAGACGGACGTAATTCACTGAACAATAGCTACTGCGCATGTGTAGTAGCTATTGTAGGTAATCTGCGTATCATTTCGATACGTAGATTGCGTATATGTGTATACGCATGCGCAGTAGCTATTGTTCATTGAATTACGTCCGTCTATGGAAGATGGACGTAGTTCTGGATCCGGCCCCAGATGTGTAAGTTCCTCTGTCACATTAACAAACCTGATGAAATGTGAGGTGGAAGCTTATCATTTGCACTCTGCTGCAGTATATAGAATATGATTTATATTAAAGCACATTTGTCATTATCATATAAAGAAGCTGATTCTGTTTTTAGCAATGTCGCTTTATCCCACAATGTTATCTCATTTTTACATTGTTTTGGCGTGATTTGTACTTTGCACCATTCAGTTGATAAAGTTTACCCTTAGTTAACGCCGCCAAAGTTGTCAATCACGCCCAACCAAAATATTCTATTAATCTTAGTATAGTCGTGTAATATAGTCAGTTATTCCATTGCTGATGTTGTAATCATAGAAGTATAGTGGAAAAAAATTGTTAGCATCACATTCTGTCATACAGCATTTCTATCATTTTAAAGTGTATGTGAAGGCCATTGGTAGATTTTATTTTATGATTACAACTGTGGTGTAAGGTGGTGTTTTGTTTAATGGTTTTTGGAATGGTAAGAATACAGTAAGAGCGTTCCAAAGCCCTTACATAGGGGGTGTGCACTCACATCACATATATGGAAGTCTGGATCACTAATTCCAAACATTAGCCTCTGCAACGGAATCCACTAATGTTTCCATTGCGTAATGCATTGTGTTTTGCCGTAGTCCTATGTCAAATAAGAGTGCCAAATTTTTATATTGTTAAGAATATATATATGTTATTTCTATATTTCGTTTATCTGTATAAACTATATGCAACGTTGTGAAAATATGTCATTTTCTTCCGAGAATATATATGTTATTTCTATATTTCGTTTATCTGTATAAACTATATTACTGTAGAAGGCAAAGAAAGGGAAATATCAGGTTAACAATAAATAACAAATATAATAATAATCTGACTTTTACTTACACAAATCACTTGAGTCACGACTGCTGATCCGCATGGGATACTTAAGGTCAGTTTATGGCTGTGTAAATGCTGCTAAGTCCACCAGCAACAGGGGAGTTCACTCCCCCTTTCCATGTGGACTTCCAGACCTCCGCGCATATGGAACACAAACAGTGGTCTGGATCCAGCCCCAGATCTACATACTGTATAAGGGTCTAGTTAGCATTGTTTCATTAAGGTTCAAAATTTGTACTTAAAAATAGTAACCATATTATAATGAGTTAAGTTTTATCTAGTACACATGAAGCTGTACACTTAGCAATAATCTCTGATTCACCTGATTGGACAGATTATCACTCACTGTTGTGAGACCGAGCAGTTTTAAAAAAATGACCGCAGCAACTGACATATGACCACTTGCTTGGATTAGATCATCCAATCAAGTGATTTTCCAGGCTCCGGGTATTTGCGCAGTGTATGACCAGCTTGAGAGCATAACAAGGAGGTAATAAATGCTTGCTGTAATTTGCTCCTGAAATGTAATATTCATTACTGTATTATTAAATTAGCTGCTTTTGTGCAGATGTAACAGCATATTGTGTATTATCTGGAACACTAGGGATGTTGGTTTTCTTTTGTGAATAATGTGTTTGCAATAAAATATATCAACAACAAAAAATAATTTACTGCTGTGGTTCCATGTGTTGCATGCACAACCCCTCTCATCATGACATTATTTACCAGTGGCTCCCACATTTAGATAAATTGTTCCATAGCAATAACCTCGCACCGGATACAGACTTATGAGCAGATTCTGTACGCTAACAAACGCAACAGAGGCTAACGTAGAGGATTTGGTATCCTAAGTACTGCACATAGGAGATCAGTGCATTCCCCTGCTCTACTACGTGCAGAGGAGATTCACAAGTGGAATAGTTGATCATATCATACATAAGAGCTTAACCAAGTCCTTGCTGTACGATTTAAGTGTCAATGCTCTCCCATCATGCATATCTTATACATATCACATACGCATGGTGTGTGGGCCCACCCCGTGTGCAGTGACATAAATTCCACACAGAACACAGCTCGATCCTGTGTTTTGTGTGGAATTTCTTTTTCTGCACAAGTGCGGTACAACACTACACAACACTACAGAACGAATAGACTAATGTATTTACCTACATACAAACTCTCTTTCCAATATCTTAGCATAAGAAACTTGTGTAGCAGATGTGTCTTATAGAATGAAACCATAGAGCTGGGAGATGGTGAGATGGGAGATAGTTGCATAATCTTGGTCCAACAGACCAGGGTGGGGAATATCGTAGGTTCAACTATGCATAACATGAAGGCCCTCCTTGGTGTTGGTAAAATAGGCATGTCTAAAACATGGTAAATGCATTAGGGCAGATCCAGAACAACGCTTCCAAGCGAATTTACGCCTGGTAGACACGTAAATTAGCAATTTTGTATTGTGCATGCGCACGACAGATGATACGCTACGTCACGTAACGTAGCTGAGCGTAAGGGCCATTCACGTATCTGCAAATTCGTAAATTTGTACATGGGGGCGTGCCAAATTTACGTTAGCCAAAAGTACGCCTAAATTACGCAATGTAGGCGGAGGTTTGCATTTAAATTGTACAGTATGGGCGTGCTTAGCTGCGTAACACGTTGCCTATACGTACGTGTGCGGTCGTGAACGGTTACGCTGTCAAAAGTTAAGGTGCGGTTTGAAAAGCGGAAATCGGTAAAAGTACGTACATTCAAGGGGAGTGTCTAGGGGAGTGTATAGAAGGGACGCTCGCGTACATAAGCTAGGCTAGTAAACGGATTGCAAGAGGAGCTCTGGATCTACCCCATTGTACATCCCCCCCCCAAAAAAAATTGCATAAATACTCAAAACACGTATTGAATAGTAAACTGGAAACTTGTGACAATATTAAGAAATGTGTGGGTTTTACTTCTTCTTTAAAAAACAGTAGTATAGAATAACATGTGCCAACTAAACAGAAATATAAAAATTGCACAATATGTATGTTATAAAGTCATTATTACGTAACAAGTTTAGTAATGAGAAAAGTTTACAATGTGACCTTTGATTATTTTTACCATTGCATTGTCAACATGCTTTCTACTGAACCCTGCAGCTAAGGATTGTGGGTAGGACAGTTTCAACCTACAAGTTTATTAGACACAATTCCTGAGGTGCGTTTTTTTTTTCAAAGTAAGAAATCTCAGTTCTTTCTAACTTCTTTTTATAGTTTGGTCCTCATTCGTAACTGTGAGGATTTCTGAACCCTGTTAGGTTTTCCTTTCTCAATTTTTAAGCAATGTGACCTAACATATTCTAACTTTGGTCTATGGCTTTTTCTACCTCTGCCGTCTCCAAAATGAGCCCCATGAGTATATCACCCACCAGTATTTTAAGTTTAGATTTTATGACAGCAATGAATGTGATTTTGGGCCTGACTTACGTAATTCGGGATCAGGCCCAAAGACTTCAGCAATACATACTATTAGTCAAAGGCCCGTCAAAATGACATGAAAAAATATTCACCACCATGTGTCTTCAGCTCCCCAGTATCCCCATCATGTCTCTCCAGCCCCCAAGTGTTCCCATCAGGTCTCTGTGGACTATATTCACACTTATGAGTGAGTTAGGTGTGGATAGAACCGCCATAGGGCTTCCTTATCTTATTGTGCATAGTTTCCTTCTTAAGAAAGGAAACTATGTACTAGCCTGCCCCACGGCTTATTTAAATCCCACCCCCTCCCAAGTCTTTAAATATAGCATGGAGTCAATCTATGTACCTAACTGGTACGTAGATTGCGTAAATGACCTACCACGCACGCCTAGTAGGTCATTTCGTGAGATTCTGCACCTAAGAAACCCAGGGTGTTATTCTTTGTACTGGAGTGATATATAGGCCACCAGGGCAAGAGGAGGAAATGGACAATGTCCTATTGCAAGACATTGCTAAAATGGCATTAAAAGGGGAGATAATAATCATGGGAGATTTTAATCTACCTGATGTAAATTGGGGTGAGTCTTCAGCAAGCTCCACTAGAAGTGGAGACATTTTAAATTCATTACAGGGAGTGTCCCTTAAGCAACTGGTGAGAGAGCCCACTCGCGAAGAGGTCATCTTAGATTTGGTACTTACAAATGGTGACAGAATCTCAGAAGTAAGTGTGGGTGAGAACCTAGGATCCATTGATCATTTAGCAGTATGGCTTAGTATAATAACTGAGAGAGACACGTGCCACACAAAGACGAGGGTGCTAGACTTTAGGATTTTGTGGAAATGGGGAAATGTGTAAGTGATTCTTTGGCGGAGTAGAGGCACGTGAAAGGGGTACAGGAGCAGTGGGGAAATTTAAAAAATGCATTACTGACAGCAACAGACCTTTGTATAAGAATGGTTAGGAAAACCCCAGAAAAAGAAAGCCAATGTGGTTTACAAAAGAGGTAGAAACTATAGTCAAAGCAAAAAAGATGGCCTTTCGGAATTATAAGCAATCTCGGAGTATTGATGACAGGGAGGAGTATTTTGCAAAACAGAAGGAGGCTAAAAAGGTTATCAGAGCAGGAAAGGCACAAACTGAGGAAAAAGTGGCCAACTTGATATGAAAAGAGGACAAAAGCTTTTTTAGATATATAAATGAAAGGCGAAAAATCAAGGAGGGTATAGTAAGGCTCAAAATGGAGAATGGGATTCTTGTTGAGGGTGAAAGGGCTATGGCAGATCATCTTAACAAGTATTTATGTTCAATATTCACAAAAGAAAGAGAGGGGAAGGGTCCACTTTTAAATGGGAAGGCTATTAATACAATGGGGGCAATTACTACTACTTTCACTGAGGAGCAGGTATTAAAAGAACTTTTAAAGACGAAAGTGAACAAATCAATGGGACCAGATGGGATACATCTGAGGATACTAAAAGAACTTACAGGGGTGCTGGCAAAACCATTATCTGAATAATTCAATCAGTCACTAATAACTGGGGTGATTCCAGGGGACTGGAAAATAGCAAATGTCGTCCCTCTGCATAAAAGTGGGGAAGTAGGGAAGAAGCATCAAACTACCGACCAGTGAGTCTAACATCAGTAGTAGGGAAATTGATGGAAACACTGTTAAAGGAACAAATTGTACTATATCTTAAATCCAGTAACTTACAGGATACCAACCAGCATGGATTCACTGGGGGGAAGATCATGTCAAACAAATCTTATTTAATTTTTTAACTGGGTCAGTAAAGTATTAGTAAGGGACATAGCTTATCTAGATTTCAGTAAGGCTTTTGACACTGTGCCACATTGCAGACTGTCAAATAAGCTGGAAACTTTGGGACTGGACTTAAAGATGGAAATAAAAAGAAAGGGAAATTAGAAGTGCACTCATGCCTCCTTACAGACAGTGATTAGTACAGATAAAATCAACAATATTTTATTGGTATATTGATTAAAAGAGTAAAATATCAGTTATTATTCACTGTCTGGAAATATCATTTATAAATGCTGGTATAGGTGGGCGGTGGCTTCAAATTTCTATTTTTCTGTACTTGGACCAGTGCTATTTAATATCTTTATAGGTGATATTGCCTGTGGTATCAAGGGGAAAATATGCCTTTTTGCAGATGTCACAAAGTGTACGCCAGGAGGTGTACACAAAATGTTCTAGGTAGACTGGGATATTGTTCAAGAGTGTGACAACTGCAGTTTAATGCCAAAAAATGCAAAATCATGCCCTTGGGGCATAAAAACCCAAAAGCTCAATATAGCATTAATGGCACTACATTAGAAACTACTGAAGCGGAAAGGGATCTTGGAGAACTTATTTCATGTGATTTAAAGGTAGCCAAGCAATGTAACAAAGCAATGAGAAAGGCAAGTCAGATGCTTGGTTGCATAGGGAGAGGAATTAGTAGCAGAAAGAGAGAAGTAGTGATGCCCCTTAAGAGATCGTTGGTACGCCCTCACCTAGAATACTGTGTTCAGTTCTGGAGACCATGGGCCTGATCCAGAACTACGCCGATGCGCTGTGCTTACTAAAGCACAGCGTATCGGCATCCACTCTCCCCGACACTCCCCCTGTGCAGGCATATTTTCCCTTGCTTATGCCGGCTGAAGGCTACCCTGACTTCACTCCCTCCCTCATTAAATTAACTCCCCCGCCCACCTTCAATAACATTAACGTAGTAACTACGCTGTTCCTACGGACTCTCAATTGTTGATCAGGCGTTGCCGTAGCTACGCCGGGCAACATCTGCCCGGCGCATGCGCAGATTGGCTTTTCAGCCGATCTTACACTTACACCCGCCGTAGATAGTACGGCGAGGGTGGTTCTGGATCAGGCCCCATATCTCCAGAAATACATAAATACATTAGAAATTGTGCAAAGAAGAGCACCTACAATGGTCCATGGCATGTGCAACAAATCATACCAAGAAAGGCTAGAGGAACTAAACATGTATAGCTTGGAGCAGAGAAGGGAGAGGGAGGACATGATAGCAGCTTTCACATATATCAAATGTTGTGACCGGCTAG
>WWET01005037.1:96114-106744 GCA_011038615.1 Limnodynastes dumerilii
TCTTTCTTTCAGTACACTACATGGTACGTCCTGAGGCAAGTAATGGAAGATCCTCCTTTAATGCTGGATTAATAAATTTAGAGGTTGGTGCATCAATGTGTAGACTGGAGTTTGGCCTCCACATAGCCCTGAGGTCGATTAATGTACCTATCTAAGTAAAATTATGCTATTACATACTGACCATTAATGGGCTCTTTTATATTAGTTCTGTAACAATGCATATCTGTTTGGTGCATTTTTGAATAAGAAATTATTGTACTTAAGCTGTTGTATGTCGTATGTATAACAATGTGTATCAATAAAAGATTTATGTAAATCAGGGTTCCTGGCTATTTATAGCCAGAGATGCCTGCATGGGAGTGGGGATTAATGATGCGATTTATGCTAATCGCACCTGAGGCCCTGACCATCAATGTCAGGGGAGCGGGACTAAAGGCCATGGTTTACATGAAACCACAGCGTCAAGCCCAGTGCGGGAGATTTGCCAGCTCTCCTGAGACACCCGGGAGAGTCGGCAAATAATGTAAATAATAAAATAGTCGTTCTCGGCTCACAAATACCAACTGATATAATGTGAAAAGTAATTTTTGAAAAGTGACTATCAGAAAAAAAGTTATTACACACATATATAGTTATAGTTTTCCTCTAGGAAACTCACTGGTGACATACTGACAACCCCATGAATGGATAGCTGTCTAGCCACATCTTATCAAACTAAAGCAAAGTGGATAGCAATACACCTTTACGTTTACCATATACCATAGGCGACAATCGACTATGAGGACAGATTCATAATAACAGGTGTAGAAATCCTGAATATCCGATATACCTTGGTTAATCTTTATGCCCACAATGATTCAGGCCAGGATTTTTTTTTTAGCAAGGCATTGCAAATCCTGATTCAGAGAGATAATGTGCTCTTAATTGTCAAGGGAGACTCCAATGCAGAAGACCACCGTGTTTTGGACAAGTGCTCCTGACACGTGGACCGCATTCCCCTTCCTGGCAGAAAATCCAATATGTCAGAAATACTCTGGGCACAACCAATAGCTGGGGGTTTTGCACCAAAGGAGAGAGAATTCACCTTTCAATCTGCAGTTTAAAGGTTTTTCTCCCACATAGATTGTATTCTTATACTTAATGAATTAAAAAAATTTTTTTGCACAGGTCAATGAGATAATGATTTCAACTCACACACTCACAACTCTCACACACCTTCCACACTTCCCTGCAATAAACCAAATATGGTGCTTTACACGACCCTGTCAGTTTTTAAGACTTTATGCACCCACAACTCCTTCCGTGCTCCTCAGCAATAAACAGAAGAATGCTCTTTCCCACATCCCTATCAATAAGTAAAATTTTAAAGCATATCTTTGTAGGAATTGGAAGACACAATAAGTTGAGAAAAAATCTCGTCAGTCCCAAAAATCTTCTAGGGTGCCTCGAAGGCAGTCATGAGGGGACATTTTATTAGATATGTGGCTTAACGCAAATGGGAAGAGGAAACTACGTGTTTAACTACAGGATTCCATGTGAGGTGTGTATAGATAACATATACTGAAGAAACCAAACTAAACTGTACCAAACATAAATATATATTGTTGAGGTAATAAGAACAGGCAGAGTCTTGGCAAATATGGCAAAAACGTAAAAATCATATTAAATGCATTAAACATCCGGTCACCCAAGATACTATGATCACCACAGACAATATAATAGCCCAATTCCAAGACCTCTACACCATTTATACACAAGTAGCCGCCCAGATCCTATCCTTTTAGAAAAGATTATGCAGGAAGCAAACTGTTCACGTATAACAGAGGCCCAGCCCGGAAATATTAGAATCAGGCGACAGTGAATAGGAAATGAATGCAGTAATCTCAAAATCCTGGCTGCATAAAACCCCTTTACTACAAACTATGGAATAGAGATCTTGTACCACACTACTTAAGATCTTTTGACATATTCATAGGCACACCCTGCATGATAATGAGTTTACAGAATATCGATAGCCAAGTCCAATAAGGACCAAACAAACAAGGACTATACTTCTCACTCCTACACTCCTCAACACAGATTTTTTTAAATATTAGCAAAAATAATGGTCAACTGGTTCCAGACAATTCTGGCACACCTACTGACTGCCCATCAGCTGGGTTTCCTCCAAAGGAGACACTCTGTGAGAGGCATACAAACAGCAATTGCAGCAGTTATAGCCATTCAACAACATCCCGGATGCCAGCATATACTCCTTAGCCTCAATACAAAGAAAGCAGATGACACAGTCCTGTGGGCACATCTATTTGAGGTGTTAGGATGGAGACGCATTTCAATCAGACTTCATCCGCCTGTTATGAATTGCCACTCCAGCGATTCAGTGTAGCGTCCCCGCTGTTGCCTAGCAGCCAGGACGCACATCTTTCATAGATTTCTATTTTGAAAAGTTAAGCCTTCTACTAACCCTCCATGCCCTGTAGCCTAACCCTAACCTTCTCCTTAAACCATAACCCTAACACTCATTTCTTAAGCCCTAACCTTAACCTCAGCCCCGCCGCAGCTGATTCGCTATTGGAAATGGGGTTGGGGGGGGGCACAAATAGGTACCAGCTATCCAGCCTGCACTAAAGTGCGGACTGGATCTCACTGGAAAAAAAACAGAAAAGGTAAATGAAGATTATGAAGATATTAAAGAGAATAGGAAGGAAGGGGGGAGGTGTAGAGAAGAAGACAGAAGAGGAGTTATATAGGCAGAAGGACAGAGGACAGAAAAGAGGGGTTATATAAACACAAGGACTGAAAGAGGACTTATATAGGCAAAGAGGACAGATTGATGAGTTATAATAAGAAAACAGGGTTATTTGGATACAGAGGAAAAAAAGAGGGGTTATAGAAATTCAGAGGACAGATAGAGGGGTTATATAAATACAGAGTACAGAAGAAGGAGTTATAACACAGTGACTCAGTGAGTTGCACTTGTACCTTACAGCACCAAGGTCATGAGTTCAATTCCCAGACTAGGCCTTATCTGTGTAGAGTCTGTATGTTCTCCCTGTGTCTGTGTGGGTTTCCTCCGGGTGCTCCGATTTCCATACTCCAAAAACATGCTGGTAGGTTAATTGTCTGCTGAATAAATTAATACTAATGTCTGTATGTGTTAGGGACTTTGGTATGTAGCTCCAATAGGGACAGGGACTGATGTGAATGCCTAATGTTCTCTGTAAAAGCACTGCAGACAGTTTTTGGTGCTATATAAATAATAATAATAATAATAATAATAATAATAATAATAATAATAATAATAATATATCTTTATAGATAGATACAGAGGACATAAGGAGGGGTTATATAGATACAGGGGACAGTTTAAGGGGTTATATAGATAGAGGGATTATAGACACAGAGGACAGATAGAGGGGTTATATACACAGAGAGCAGATAGAGGGGTTGTATAGGCACAGAGTACAAAAAGGAATATGTAATTATTTTGAATAGAGGGGTTGTATAGGCACAGAGTACAAAAAGGAATATGTAATTATTTTGAATATTCAGCCTGTTGTAAAAAAAATATGAAACTTGCAAGGAGGCCATTTTTCTTACTGCATTGTGGTCCCAAGAATGTTGATTTTGTTGAATAGCAATCACAAGGATGCAGTTTATATTGTCTGGTAGTCACAAGGATGCAGTCTATATTGTAAGGCGGATACTGGGGTATGGTCTGTATTGTGTGGTGGTCACTGGGGTGCTTTCTAATATTGCCGTTACAGTATTGTGTTCTGTATATTATAAGACTTACATAGATACTGCATTGAATGACGGTCACTGTGTGAAATGTTACATTGTAAAACAGGAGGAAGCAAATTTATATTTTGTGGGTGGGCGCTGAACACACTAACACCAACCCTGGTTCTCCATTACCCTTGTCCATGTCATTGGTTAATAGTAAATAATTAAATATACTCGCACAGATAATAAGTATGGAGATATAATAGTGTTAATAGTCGTCTATCTACCCGATACCCAAAGCTGTATTCCTATCAACGGCGCTTGTAGTCGCCTATTTACTTTGTAGCTCCAATTGTATATACACGTAGCCACCCAATAGTGTAATCTTATAGCTTCCTCACCTTCTGGCTAACGGCGCCTATAGTCAGGTTTCTATATCTGTCTACTCATGCATTAAGCTATATATTAAACGGAAGATTAAAATAGCTGTTTTTCAATCTTTATATTTATATCAGGAAATCTGATGAGGCACCCATGTATAAACATTTCTAAATAACTATTGAGACATTCTACTACTTATTAATCTATTGTAAACTACTTATGTTGAGGAGAACTAATGTTAGAATCTTCAAATACTAAGATATAACCGTTTTCTTATAAAGATATTGTTATTAGTTCTACCCCAACAGGTGTTTTTTCTCTATATAAACAGGTTGCTAGATAATACAGCATTGACACAGAGACAGTCCAGTTCATTGCTGATTTTAAATTCCTTCCCTTACCCCTTTCACTTGTTTTAAATATTCGCTTTTTTAATGCATACCCAATAAAATTTATGTTCTATGATATATATTAACTCTAAGTCACTGGAGATTGAGTGCGCACCAATAAGTTCACATCAAATAAAACCTTTTTGTGTTTTGCTCTAAGCCAATACAGAAGTACCCTAATGATCAACGCTTAATACGGAGAACATTGTTGTGTGCACCTATAAATACAGAGAGCATCCTAGTGATCACCTCACAATACAGAGAGTATCCTAGTGATCTCCTCATGATACTGAGAGTATCCTAGTGATCACCCCACAATACAGACAGCATCCTAGTGATCACCACACGATACAGACAGCATCCTAGTGATCACCTTAAAATACAGAGAGTATCCTAGTGATCACCTCTCAAAACAGAGAGCATCCTAGACTACAGTCATGCATGTCTGATTCCCACCGCTCCTTCTCCACACATGACCCCTGGTCAGTCTTCCTTGACGTTATTGCTTCGATTCCTCACCCGTATTAGACTGAAATCCAGGCTTGCTGAAGTTGTAGTCCTTTATCTCATTGTACCAGGTTTCCACAACCTCGGCTCTGATGTTTTGCATAGCGTGAAGACCTTCTATATGCCGTCTATTCCGGCTCTGATGTTTTGCATAGCGTGAAGACCTTCTATATGCCGTCTATTCCGGCTCTGATGTTTTGCATAGCGTGAAGACCTTCTATATGCCGTCTATTCCGGCTCTGATGTTTTGCATAGCGTGAAGACCTTCTATATGCCGTCTATTCCGGCTCTGATGTTTTGCATAGCGTGAAGACCTTCTATATGCCGTCTATTCCGGCTCTGATGTTTTGCATAGCGTGAAGACCTTCTATATGCCGTCTATTCCGGCTCTGATGTTTTGCATAGCGTGAAGACCTTCTATATGCCGTCTATTCCGGCTCTGATGTTTTGCATAGCGTGAAGACCTTCTATATGCCGTCTATTCCGGCTCTGATGTTTTGCATAGCGTGAAGACCTTCTATATGCCGTCTATTCCGGCTCTGATGTTTTGCATAGCGTGAAGACCTTCTATATGCCGTCTATTCCGGCTCTGATGTTTTGCATAGCGTGAAGACCTTCTATATGCCGTCTATTCCGGCTCTGATGTTTTGCATAGCGTGAAGACCTTCTATATGCCGTCTATTCCGGCTCTGATGTTTTGCATAGCGTGAAGACCTTCTATATGCCGTCTATTCCGGCTCTGATGTTTTGCATAGCGTGAAGACCTTCTATATGCCGTCTATTCCGGCTCTGATGTTTTGCATAGCGTGAAGACCTTCTATATGCCGTCTATTCCGGCTCTGATGTTTTGCATAGCGTGAAGACCTTCTATATGCCGTCTATTCCGGCTCTGATGTTTTGCATAGCGTGAAGACCTTCTATATGCCGTCTATTCCGGCTCTGATGTTTTGCATAGCGTGAAGACCTTCTATATGCCGTCTATTCCGGCTCTGATGTTTTGCATAGCGTGAAGACCTTCTATATGCCGTCTATTCCGGCTCTGATGTTTTGCATAGCGTGAAGACCTTCTATATGCCGTCTATTCCGGCTCTGATGTTTTGCATAGCGTGAAGACCTTCTATATGCCGTCTATTCCGGCTCTGATGTTTTGCATAGCGTGAAGACCTTCTATATGCCGTCTATTCCGGCTCTGATGTTTTGCATAGCGTGAAGACCTTCTATATGCCGTCTATTCCGGCTCTGATGTTTTGCATAGCGTGAAGACCTTCTATATGCCGTCTATTCCGGCTCTGATGTTTTGCATAGCGTGAAGACCTTCTATATGCCGTCTATTCCGGCTCTGATGTTTTGCATAGCGTGAAGACCTTCTATATGCCGTCTATTCCGGCTCTGATGTTTTGCATAGCGTGAAGACCTTCTATATGCCGTCTATTCCGGCTCTGATGTTTTGCATAGCGTGAAGACCTTCTATATGCCGTCTATTCCGGCTCTGATGTTTTGCATAGCGTGAAGACCTTCTATATGCCGTCTATTCCGGCTCTGATGTTTTGCATAGCGTGAAGACCTTCTATATGCCGTCTATTCCGGCTCTGATGTTTTGCATAGCGTGAAGACCTTCTATATGCCGTCTATTCCGGCTCTGATGTTTTGCATAGCGTGAAGACCTTCTATATGCCGTCTATTCCGGCTCTGATGTTTTGCATAGCGTGAAGACCTTCTATATGCCGTCTATTCCGGCTCTGATGTTTTGCATAGCGTGAAGACCTTCTATATGCCGTCTATTCCGGCTCTGATGTTTTGCATAGCGTGAAGACCTTCTATATGCCGTCTATTCCGGCTCTGATGTTTTGCATAGCGTGAAGACCTTCTATATGCCGTCTATTCCGGCTCTGATGTTTTGCATAGCGTGAAGACCTTCTATATGCCGTCTATTCCGGCTCTGATGTTTTGCATAGCGTGAAGACCTTCTATATGCCGTCTATTCCGGCTCTGATGTTTTGCATAGCGTGAAGACCTTCTATATGCCGTCTATTCCGGCTCTGATGTTTTGCATAGCGTGAAGACCTTCTATATGCCGTCTATTCCGGCTCTGATGTTTTGCATAGCGTGAAGACCTTCTATATGCCGTCTATTCCGGCTCTGATGTTTTGCATAGCGTGAAGACCTTCTATATGCCGTCTATTCCGGCTCTGATGTTTTGCAGGCGCCCAGACCTTCTATATGCCGTCTATTCCGGCTCTGATGTTTTGCATAGCGTGAAGACCTTCTATATGCCGTCTATTCCGGCTCTGATGTTTTGCATAGCGTGAAGACCTTCTATATGCCGTCTATTCCGGCTCTGATGTTTTGCATAGCGTGAAGACCTTCTATATGCCGTCTATTCCGGCTCTGATGTTTTGCATAGCGTGAAGACCTTCTATATGCCGTCTATTCCGGCTCTGATGTTTTGCATAGCGTGAAGACCTTCTATATGCCGTCTATTCCGGCTCTGATGTTTTGCATAGCGTGAAGACCTTCTATATGCCGTCTATTCCGGCTCTGATGTTTTGCATAGCGTGAAGACCTTCTATATGCCGTCTATTCCGGCTCTGATGTTTTGCATAGCGTGAAGACCTTCTATATGCCGTCTATTCCGGCTCTGATGTTTTGCATAGCGTGAAGACCTTCTATATGCCGTCTATTCCGGCTCTGATGTTTTGCATAGCGTGAAGACCTTCTATATGCCGTCTATTCCGGCTCTGATGTTTTGCAGGCGCCCAGACCTTCTATATGCACTTTGCTATTTGCATGTAGAAGGTCTGTTGGCGCGATGCTAAACATCAGGACCTGACCAGACGTCATGGGGGTCGGGATTATAACTGTAAGTATTTATTGTGGGGTACTGCTTAGCGGGAGGGTTTTTAAATTGCCGGTATTTTTTTTTTGCCGGTATTTTTTATGCGTCGGTATTTTTTGGGTGCCGGTATTTTTTTTATGTCGGTATTTTTTAGGGGCCGGTAATTTTTTTCGCCGGTATATTTTTGGTGTCGGGATTTTTATCGTCGGTATTGTTTTGGTGTCGGGATTTTCATCGCCGGTATTTTTGTGGTGTCGGTATTTTCACCGCCGGTACCCTCGTGGAGGTATTTTTATCGTCTGTATTTTTACCGTCGGAAATATGATTACATCCCACTTCTACAGCCTGTACTGTCCTGCAGTCTTGCAGTGTTCTCAGTATCTGTTGCCACCTGTCATTCTCAGTACCTTTTGAGTTTGTACTGTCCTGCACTCCTGTAGTGTTCTCAGTGTCTAATACCATAAAGCACATTCAGTACTTGCCCAGCCTGCACTTCCTGCACTCCTGCAGTGTTCTGTGTCTATAACCACCTGGCACTCTTAGTGCTTTTTCATCCTGTACTGTTTGTATTTATTTGAATCTGTCACCATCTGATACTCCTAGTATATACCCCAACTTGTACCGTGCTCTACTTATACCTTGTGTTCACTTCTGGTATACATCTCAAATTCTGTTCTCCGGTTGCCTGGAAATATTTGCATGGTGGAGAATTTTTACTGGAGGTGATTGGCCCAGGTTACACAGTCTATCTTTTAGCTAAATGTCCAGTCTATTTCTTTTTTACAGATGGAATGTGAATGTTCTCTAAACGTTTTTTGAATAATCGTAGTTCTTCAGCTTGTAGTCTTATTTTTCCTCTCTTCTTTCAGATATGCGGTGTGTTCTGATCTTCAAATAACAGGAAGAAAAAACACCATTTCACATAATACCATCAGACCAGGTAAGTATATTCACAGATAATGGGCCGGATTCACACTACAGGACGTATTGCATATATGTCCGGAGTTTACCGATATTTGAGACTGCGCATGCGTAGTATCTTTTTACTTAATCTACGTATCTTTTCATTACGTAGATGCAATATGTCCGGTAGTGTGAATCCGGCCCAATTATCTCACACTTTCTTTCTCTTTCGTTACAGTGTAAATGTAGTTCTCTTTTTCCGTTCTTGTGTTTCTCTTTCTAATCGTTCAGCCTTAGAAGATCTTGTGCTTTAATATTTCATAACCCAATCATCTATTTTGCCATAATC
Source organism: Limnodynastes dumerilii (assembly GCA_011038615.1). NCBI lineage: Eukaryota > Metazoa > Chordata > Amphibia > Anura > Limnodynastidae > Limnodynastes > Limnodynastes dumerilii. The sequence goes on from WWET01005037.1 coordinate 105,206, forward strand.
ATGTAAAACACAAAGAAAGTAAACAATGTTGCAATACTCTGTAGCTTACTCACCCTTTAGTAATATCACATGAGTATGATCGTTATTTGTAAAAAAATAAGGGGACTTCCGGTGAGCGTGCCAAGTGTAATGGCCGCATTTTACAGAGCTCCTCTCTGATTACGGCCATTCTGTCACCATCGGGCCACATAGCAGCCCTTTTTCAGCTGCCCAGGGAGGATAGGTGCAGGCAAGAGGTGTTTCCCGGCTCCCTGCAGTTTATTCCCGGAGGTCTAGCCCGTAATCATTGCGGGCGTCGGGCCGCGGCCTTCCTCTCAGACGCCGCTGTAGGCCCGCAACGGGTGTCCCTCTTACCGCGCCTGGCCTAACAACGTGGTGCTCAGCCCCGGCTCCCCCTTACACCTGTCGCGACGGGGGAAACGTCCTGGAGGTGCGCATCTGGGGGTGGTTGTGGAGCCTGACGGGCTGCGGCTGCTGGGTGATCTACCACCCACTCACCTGACTGAGGATTGCAGAGGAGACACGGAGACTGAGGGGTCGAGGCGCAGAGGGGGCCTGAGGCTTATTTGCTCCCCAGCGACACCTGAGAGACAAAGCTCAGCAAGGAGGCTGCTATCAATACCTCACTGACTTGAGGCTGAGGTAAAAAGGGGCTTAGCAAGGCAAAGTGTCAGCACAGCCAGCCACACTCCATTAGTGGGGAGCCACTCGTCTTTTCTAGAAGTCTGTGGAGGCCATTTTAATTCTGTTATATTCAGCTGCCATATTGGAGATGGTACCTCTGAACTGCTAGTTACCACCTCTACTGAGACTTTACTAGTTTGTACCTGGCTCCTGTTGTGTACATCCAGAAGACACTTCTCCTTTACCCAGCTACTGGCCACAGCCTTGTGTCTATTTGCCTTGATTTACTTCTACAATTCCCCTGGCCAATCAGTGCTATATAATTATTACGTATTGAACACTGAGGTCCAGATTACTTCTGAAGCAAATCGAATCGGGACTCACTAGCCGTCCTAATTATAGGGAAATAAAGTTGCGCCTTATACAGATTGTTATACTTAGCGGCCCCATTGCCTTGAGCCCCTTATTGATCTGCGGTTTTAGTCCTGCTACGGATACATTCTCAACTGCCCTCCCTTGGCTGTAGCCCCAGCATTATGGATAAATTTGTGGACAAACCACAACGTCAACCGCGTGGAGGACAAACGCAGAAAGCAAAACACAAAGAGCAGGCCAGATCGCCACCTACTCCATCCAGTAAAGACACGGCTGACTCTAATCTGGACGAATCTGGCTTTAGTGCGCAGGCAGTTAAGAGAGCACAGGAAATAACTGAACTTATTTCTCCATTGTTTGATAAAAAATTGGCCCCTATAAAAGAGGCGCTTGACTCTGCCATCGCTCAACTGTCAAACCACACGCAACAAATAACGGAGGCGGAGGAAAGGATTTCCACCCTGGAGGATGATCAAAATGGAATGCAGGAGTTGCTCAAGTCCCACAATGTCACTATCAGGGCCCTTCAGGACAAACTGG
>WWET01005038.1:0-13794 GCA_011038615.1 Limnodynastes dumerilii
CAGGCATTCTTAGTAAATAGAGCCCATAGTGTCACAGTGTCTCCCTCTAATCTCTCCCACACTCACAATGTTTTTCTCTTTATACCTTTGCCTGTAAAGTGTCTTTATCTTTACTCTTTGGCTCCCTCAGGTGTTCATAGTTGGTATACACATAAAAAGACCAAATAGAGAAAATAGTTTATGTTTCACAAATGTATCGATCTAGAAGAAATTATAAAAAATTGAAAATATATATAAAACTCATTGGTCTGATTATCTGTGTCCGGTTATGCATTCATAGAGTGTTACATTTTCAATACACCAACACACACACACACACACACACACATTCACACACACATAAACACACCATATACATACACACATATACATATAAATACACACACAGGGCCATATTCACAGATCTGGGTGAGTTTGGTGTGGACAGATCTGCACCTAACTCACCCGTCCTGCCCCTATCCTGCCCCCCTTTTTAGGTACCTTATGGCACTTACAAGTGCTATGGGGCTACCATATCTCTCAATGCAATGTCTACACAGACATTGCCTATCCCCGCCTCCCCCCGCCCTCCCAGACTAATCTAAATCTCTCCCACTTCTACCTAGCCACACTCCAAGGCGGCATTACGCAGCCTATTTCTACTTACCTAACTGGTACGTAGGTTGCATAAAGGACTTACTACGCAAGCATAGTAGCTCCTTTACTAAGGACGCACACCTAAGAAGCGTCTCCTTAGGAGTGATCTCAGAGGGAAGAGATATATGTTGGTATGGGGGTGGGGCTTGATAACGCAATGAAGCCCCATCCCTCGTTCATCAATGCTATTAGTCATAGTGGACCTGATTCACAGTTAAGAAAATGCTGCTTTTTAGGTGCGTATATTTAAGAAGGGAAATACTGCGCAGGCATAGTAACTTAATATACGCAATTTACGTAGGACTTAAGAACGGGAAGGCTCTGGATCACTATTATGAACCTCCTCAAGGTTCGTAATGACTTAAGAATAAAGGGTCACGTCCCAGGAAAACTTAAGAACGAAGATAGGAAGAGTGGGTGGATGGAGCCATGTAAATGAAGAAATCTGGGCGCAGTTAGGCAAAAACATTGTTAATTAGCTGCCCTACACACAATTAGGAACCTAAAGATAAGGTAGCCCTATGGCATTCGTAAGTGGGTAAATTACTTCACTGAAAGGGTGATAGATAAGTGGAATATTCTCCCATCTGAGGTGGTTGAAGCCAATACAGTAGAACAGTTTAAACATGCTTGGGATAAATATAAGGATATCCTAAATTGTAAACTAAATTGAGAGTAAATAGGGTCTAGTGGGTCTCATTTGCATTAAATCACGGCCTAAAGCCCGGTATTCCAGGAGAGTTGGCAACTCCGATATCAATACACATACACACACATATAGTAGTGGGCCTTCCACTAAATGAATTTGGATGTCCAAATTTGTCCAAATACAATTTGGATTGTACGCCCCATTTGCATACAAATGAGCTGTGCTTGACTCCGCCCTGCTAAAGTGGGTGGGGGGAAACATGCAAAATGTACAGTGTGGGAGGGGGCTCCCACATTTGTGCGGAAAAGCAGGTTATGTCCAGATTCACGGGCTGCAGAAGGGCTGAGTTTAGGAGGAGTGAGAGCTGATTAAGCTCAAACGGGGTTAAACTCCTGCAACTCACCTCAAGGTTGTTTATCTTTGGGAGGAGTTGTCTGGTGATGTCTGGATCCCCTTAAGAAGTAGGCTGGTGGGAGGGGTAACCTCACTGTTCATTTTTCTTTGCCCACCCTCCCGTCCTGTTTTGTGTTTCTGGTAAGTGGTCCTTGTTGTGTGGCGGAAGCATGTTAGCAAGTAAGAATGTGTTTTGACCCTGCATAGCGGCGCCTGGAGCTTGATCGTTTGGAAGAATGGCCGTGCGATCGGTCACTGAGTTTTGTCTGGTACGGATAATCTTTGCCGTTTCCGGTTATGGCATCCTGGTGGAGCACTTTGTAGCTTATTGATAAGCTGGGAGGTATGTTATGGTTTGTATGACATTGTATGTACTTGCTATTATGCTTTGTGTCGCACCCATCTAAATTTAATAGTAATTAACAAATATAGTCGAATTTAAAAACCCCAATTCCAAAAACTCCTATTAATAAACACCTAAGTTTATTTAACTCCCTAATTCGTTGTCAAGTGTGATTTATTTTGTTTCTTGTTTTATTGGGGGGAGGTTGCGGTTCATTGCCTGTGCATCAAACATGGAAAGTTTATGGGAAAGAGGGTGTAGTTTGAACAAATAAGGTTAGAGTAAGACATACTAGGGGGTTGAGGTCCCAGTGGGTCCCACTGGATGAATTTGGATGATATTACATCAAAATTTAGGAGGCACTGCCTCAGTTTGCAGGGCGCAAAGGGGGCAGGGTTTATGGAAAATATAGTGTGCTTTGAACAAATAAGGTCAACTGTGGGCGGAGTTTGGCTAGAATGAGGCAGCAGTTATTTTGAATGATGTTAAGTTAAGTTATGTGCGCCCTCCAGATGTTTTTTTGTTCCGTACGCCCCATTTGCATACAAATGAGCTGTGCTTGACTCCGCCCTGCTAAAGTGGGTGGGGGGAAACATGCAAAATGTACAGTGTGGGAGGGGGCTCCCACATTTGTGCGGAAAAGCAGGTTGTACGGATCTCTGATCCGCACAAGCACTTTAAGGTAGGCTTATGGCAGCGTAAGCTCCCCTCTCTCACTCTCTCTCTCTCGTATAGACAGACCCCCCAAATTATGTGTCATGATGAAAGAGCAGGCTCTCTGGATAAGGAAGATTAAAATTTACAAATAACAATGGCTTTAAACAAGAAAGATATGTTCATTTACTGATGGCAGATGGTGCTATAATACAAGTAACTGAGTATTTCTGTATGGACTTTTGAAGACATAACTAGTTTCATTGAGCATGTTGAGCAGTGTTATTATTGGTATCCAGGTAACAGCTTGTTTCTCCATGCGTAGGTTATTAGTACTATAACTTAATAGAACCTTTTAGAATGTTTACTTGGTTGACAAAGCATGCAAATAGCTGGCAACATGACAGACAAAAAGATAAATATGCCTTCTTTGTTTTATGTTGTTGTAGCATATCTGAGTCAGGATGATCACATAAGGCACAAGTAATGCTACCGGTTCTGGTAATTGATGAGTTTGTGATGTATCATCACCATCTCCCACACAGATTTCATCATCACAGTGAGGTATTAAAGCGCTTGTCATAGAATAATTACAGATGTAAAAGTATCATAGGTGTGGTGTTGTTTCTCATCACAAAATTTATCCAATGGGAGTTTATAATCGTCTTAAGGTTTGAGTAATAATTACAAATTTTAAAAGCATCTGCATTTTTATAAAAAATAATTCTATATAATAGAGTTTTAGGGATCAATCTAAAAGATCCCCAGTAGTGCTAATAATGCTTCTGTTAAATATAGCTATAACAACAGATGATGCTCATAAAATTGAATATCATTGGGGCAGCTGGCCTGACTTAAGCTGGCCATATACTGGGACAATTATCGATCCCAGCAGGCGGTGGCCCTATAAACAGGATGATTTCCCACAGGGAAATGTCCCTCTATCGGCACCATACACCTCTCCTGCTGGGACCGATAATAGCCAGGGCTAGTACTATGCTGCTCTGACAGCTCTGAAACCTTTAAAGCTGTCTGAGCAGCATAGTACATAGATATGCAGCAGCAGCTATTGCAGGGAGTAGTACAGACAGCAATCCACTATCTAATCCACTGTCTTGTACACTTTCTAGGGAAATTGTGAGTTTCCTTTGTTCCTGTCACTTAGCTGCTGTTGTACTTCAGGGGAGCGCAGAGAACTACATTTGTTCTATAATAGTAGTACAGACAGATCAGCCAAAGCTGCGCTTCACACAGCGTGGCTTCAGGTGATCCCTGTTTTTGCTACTCCCTGCAATAGCCGCTGCTGTATATCTATTTACTATGCTGCTCTGACAGCTTTAAAGTATACCTTCAAAGCTGTAAAAGCAGCATAATACATAGATCTGCAGCAGCAGCTTTGAAAAATAGGGAGCCATTCAGCTTGCTGATTGGCTCCCTTAAAATATCGGGAGCTTGCTCCGGATATAAATCAAACATGTTCAAAGACCAAATAATTGTACCAGAGTGTTTCTGGTGCATTTATTTGGTGTTTGAAAAATTGATCCTGGCTATTAACTACAGTGATTATTTGGCCAATCACCCGATAATTGGGTGATTGAGCTGATAATCGCTTTAGTGTATGGTCAGCTTTACACAGTGTTACTACTTACACCTTGTATGCTGCATTGAGCCTCAAATCTTTCTTATTTAGTGTAAAGCATCTGGTGAGAAGATTATATTTCTCTTCTCATGAGTTTTAACATGTGCTGGATCCAAACTTCTGACTTCAGTGGGCACAGACCTGCGATTATAGGGTGTTTGGATATGTGCAGGTTTGCCATTTTCAGTCATCCACTAACCACTCCCTGCTGGTGTACAATATGACCATATTATTGAAAAACATAGACAATAAATGAAATTAGCATACATAAATTTATCTTTTTGTGCCTACTTTTTTTGTCTAAGATGAAAGAAACCTATTATTGTTTATTTTTAAGGCACCATAAAGGGTCTGCAGTGCCATACAAGTAACAGATTCAACAAAAATGGTAAATAAGGTAAGACATTGTAACACTAAAATGATAAGAATGAGGGCACAATTAGGCAGCATCCAGGAGGGTGTAATTATGGAAGACTATCTATTACAGTTTATTTTAAGTGGAAGACAGCTCTATATCCCAGAATAAGCTAAATTTCAGTAGATTGAAATAAATGCTAGGTACACACCAACAGTTTTAACTCACAAACAGACATTTTGTCAAAAAGCATTTAAAGCTTTGACCTTCTTTACGATGCCCCTGTACACACTGTTCTCTATTTTCTTATGGATCATTTTCCAAAATGTTCATATAAACCTTTGCTGCAATGATATAGTTGCCCACAAGGTGGCCCTATGCAGAATGGGAATCATTGCAGTAAGAGCGTTTCTCCAGATACATTGCTAATCGCAAAAACTAGGAGTTCAAAATAATGAAATCACACAATGCAATTCAGTTTGTAACAATTCTGCTGCATCATTGGACAGTTCAGTGTACCCACTTTAAGACTTTATCCAAAGATCTGATTTTTCTGCAATCAGTAATCTGGGAAAATCAGCCTCCTTTTTATTTATGTGCTGACACATAGTGTTATTTAATGTATGTTAGGAGCGCCGGACCTCCTTTGTTCCTTGTATTTACATAGGGGTCACTTTGGTCCTTGGCTGCACCCCTATATTTATATATACACTTGCACATATTTAATTTGTTGGATAGAAGCGCAGCCATTTCTCTTGCTACTGAGAAAATCAGCCGCTAACCACTTCCAATAATCATACCCATAGTTTCCCAACCCTTATGAATGTGAACGGAAATTGAGGGCTTGTTGGAAGTCTGGATCGCAATGCAGTGCGTTCCTATACAGTTCATATTAAGTTACCCTGCCTGTATAGTTTTCCAGTACATTCCAGTTTAAGCTCTAAAGAAATGAGGCAATAATCAAATAATATAAAATATTTATTACAGCAATAAAATACAAACAGGTAGTAAAAAGTGCACATAAATTCAGTGCTTTATCAGATCACAGTCTATTTGCCCACCAGTCATTAAATAACTTTGGTGGACTGTTGGGTTCAACACAAGAGTTGTGACTCTCTCTTTGTATGTCTAGTCTGCAGACACTGGGCTAGTTCCTGACCCGCACGCTTCACATGCGTGCGGGGGTCAGTAAGTACGCACGTGTAGCGGGGAGTGCATGCCCCCTACACTTACGTGTCCAGATTCCTACATTAATTTTTAAAAACGGGTCTTCCCTGTCCCCAACCCCTAATTTAAATGTCTATCTCCGCCTCTATCTCTGCGGCGATACGACAGGAGGAAATTAAGGGTCAGGGTTACCTACACCTGCCGGTATGCAAGCGTAACATGTGTGTGCGCATGCGCACGTTTCCTGACTGGGGACTTGCGCATGCTGCGTGCATAAGTCCCCTGTCATAACTAATTCAGGATCTGGGCCACTGTCAGGGTGTTTGCATAGCATGGAGGAGTGTACTTATCAAGCACTCGCCTAGGAATGTTTCCCTCAATTATAAAAAATCTCTGTCTGACAAGAGCATTTACTTTACTGTAAGAACACAATTGGACGTAGTAAAGGCCGGACGGGTAAAATAAAGACACTGGCGTGGGAGGGACTTTTATAGCATGATTGCAGGTGGGATCAATGTGTCATACACATATATTTTAGATTCTGTATTGGCATTTTAAAATAAGAACAACAATACAATAGTAAGAACACATAAATATGTACTATATACAGAAGTGATTCTTTAAGGCTCACAGTTCTAAGGAAGATGCTGCATACACTGTCATACTTATGTATGGCCAGAATAGCCATCTTCTTCTAGTAATCTAAAATGTCACACTTTAATAGTTTGTTCACAATGAGAAGTAACTTTCAACTCCACTTATATATATACAGTATATGTCTATCAATCTGTACTCCAAGTCTGAGCTATTCAAAGACAAACTGCAAGCCCATGTCATTGGGAAGCTTTTTAGTCACTAATATAAAGATAAACAAGCTTTTAAGTGTTTACTCAAATAAGTGACCCAGCATCATTTTCATTTTGTGTTATTTCCTTGAAAACATGGAACATTGAAAAACAGCTATTCTAGGATCTGTAGAGTTAAAAGGGAAAGAACCATCAACATTTTTTCATTGTGAGGTGGTTATTGTGTTTCCATGGCTTCCAATAACACTGAGCAATTCAAACAGGTTGGAGCAGAGTGGAGTGTAACCGGATTTGGTTAAGGCTTAGCTCAACCTTGAACAATGACTTCAGCGACTCCATGTACTAAACTCATTTCATTACTCTCGAAACTTGCCATCAGTTGACGTGGACCAGGACGCCGGGGAGTGAACCGTTCGGTGATGGAGATTGTTTTCAAAGGTCCAACATCTCTGTGGAGGGGAAAATATTAAATGTAAGATAAGATAATGATTTGTAAGTTCACTAGAAACCAATGCCTAAATTAGGCAATGATATTCCATTCAGCATTCTTATCATTAAAAAACCCTAATGTGTGATAAAAAGTAAAGATAACGGACAAAAAGGAAGATTTTCTTACCCAACTTGCACTATCTTTGGTCTCTGCAGACCAGGTCCTTCCACATGGAAACAGCCATTGTGCAATGTTGTTTGAAGAGGGTTCTGGAATATGATTTCTGCTACAATTTGTTGTCCAACTAAAGCCTCACCATGTACCTGAAATACACACATATATTAGTTTCAGAGTTCCTGCAAAACAAATCTTGCAACCAGCCTTCACAGCATTAAACAAATGTTTTTCTTCTTATTTTACTATAGTCATTATCTAGTTACATTTTAGAAAGGTGTGAGATTTGAATAACATTGTATTGATTGTCAACTTCATTTAAACTACTGCAGGAAAAATGATTGCCAAATTAAATAGTCATACACAACAAATGTGAAGGTAATATATATGGAAAATGTGATTTCACATACAAGACACTATTCTTGGTTGTATGTAGTGTGTATGACAAGTTCTGACATAATTTTACATAGCAAAGATTTAATCCCCCTTGCATGCAAAAATAATTAAAAAAGTCATTGCAATATTGTTTATTTAGGTGGATACTTGCACATGTTTTTTTCTGATACTCTTAGGGCTCGATTCAATTGCCGGCGATATTTTTAAAAAGATTGCGTCGGAAAAAATACGACGCCTAAAAATTCGCATATTCAATTATTTTTTTACCGCTGCGCTAAAACAGCAGCCAGCGGTAAAAAAATGTAAGGGAGAAAAAAAAAACCTTCTTTGAACGTCGCAAATCACCTCCTGCTAGCAGGAAGTACCCAGCGCTAATGACAGGTTATTACCTGTCATTAGCGCCGGGTACTTCCTGCAAGCAGGAGGTGATTTGCGACGTTCGGAGAAGGTTTTTTTTTTTACCTAGGCACCTGTGCAGCGGTCCCTGGCATCCATGGGCATGGTGATGCTTGTAGTTCTTCCAGCATCAACATGCCCTGTTGGGGCACAAGATAGGGCAGCATTAAAAATCTGCACCTCTCATAGGGGTGGATTTTTAATTAACGATATCGTTAAAAAACCAGCGTATTTTTAACGCAAAAATATAATTGAATAGGAAAAAAAAATATCGCCCGTATTTTTAAAAAAAATTGCGTTAAAAATACGCCGCCGAACGATTTTTAGCTAATTGAATCGGTCCCTTAAACTCTGGATAGTGGTACATTATTTTGTAAGCATAGCCTAAATCCACAGTTTACAAATACAGCAATTGTGAATACCTTGATGATGAGATCTGGGGTTCTTATTCTAAATGTGTGCTGTTTGGCTAATTTCTGTCCACTTTCCTTTACAATTCCAGACACTGTTAGCATCATAGCTGACTGATCCACAAGCTGCGTTCGATATTCATTGTAGCCCACTGTCATTCCAACTGCCTTGGCTGTGCAAGAAAGAAAGAACAGATTAATATCTCCAAAGCACAAAATAAATGATTATAATGAAAAGAGAATTAGTGCAGATAATGAAGATCATGAGGCTTATGTAAAATAAGTACAGATCATTGGATCATGTCCTAAGATATAATGTTGCTGTGTTCACCCTGTTAGAATCTGTTGGAAGTGTTATTTCTGTTGTCTTGATCAAGCATATTGCATTCCAATGGTGTCACTCAGAGGCAGGGTCGCCATCAGGGGAGGACAGCTGGGACTATTTTCCCGGGTGTGCGGAGCTGATGGGGTCCGCCAATACTTACCTTTGCTCTGCAACCTCTGCTCTTAATGTTGAGAGCTGTTCATTAGTGGGACAATAAGCAGGGAAGAACTTCCCTGCGCATCGTCCCGCGGCACACTTCCCCCTATGTGATACCACCAATGACCTTGTATAGGGGGCGGGGCCCCACAGATGTGTCCCTCCCCCCACAACAATCAGCTGCCCTGCTCCGATGTGTGCGTGTGTGATATCGGATTTTTTATGATTCAATCACACAGATGTTGCCCCATTCTCAGAAGCTTGTATCCAATCCATGATCTTTGTGTTTGAAAGGAAATTGCATTATTTTGTTTCACTACTGTAATATAAGAACTCACAACTGTATAACCAGTGATACATGAAAGGGCTGCTATGCAGTGGGGAGGTATCAGAATGTAATATGCAGGAGAGTTTTGGGATGTCATATTAGGGACAAATGTAATAATAAGACAAATATGTGGTAAAATATATCAGTGTGGTGCATTGGTTGGTAAGCAGAGTTGGTTAGGTATATAGTATAGTACCACTAAAAATGTGTTTGTACCATTGTGTATATCATTAATATTGGTAATATATAAAGACACATAAATCATTATGAAAAAATATGTAGCGTAATATGTTTAGTCAATCTGGAAGTTATGACATAATAAAAAAAGACTGGTGGCATATAGGTCCCAAATATAATATATATTGATGTTGTACTTGCAATCCATTATTTATTGAAGCTTAATTTTCTTCCCTAGTGGTATGACAATCACAAGAATGATATTTGCAATTACTCACTTTCTCCAGGGTTCAGCCGTACTTCACAAGTTTCATTCTTAAATGACTCCTTGCAGACTCCATTATAATACATGACAGCGACAGACATAGATAAGGAGACAGAGCTACAGCCGCTGCTGCCATTTTTCAGTAAGATGCGGACACTGAGGTCACTGCCCATGCTGACACCGTCCTGTGAGTCGATGCTAAGTGTCACATCACTGGTGTTTTCAGGTTCCACCTCTGCCAATGTCTTGTTGCCATATTGTGCGGCGGTGCGCACTGCATTACGTTCTGCTGCTGAGCCTGTTGGTAGAAATGCAAGTGTTAACAGAGGTTCAATGTAACAAACCCTGAAAAGTGGGTAACAGTAGCATGTAGGATGATATTAATGGGCCGGATCCAGAACTACGTCCGTCTTCCATAGACGGACGTAGTTCAATAAACAGTAGCTACTGCGCATGCGCAAGTAGCTACTGTTTATTGAACTACGTCCGTCTATGGAAGCCGGACGTAGTTCTGGATCTGGCCCAATGATATGATTGTCATTCACCTTAGTGGCAAGATGAAAATAGTATTTAGCATTGCCTGCACTATTACAACTCATTATATATCATAATAACTTGAAAGTTATTCTGTTCGGTACTTACTAAAGCCATTTATCATATTAGCAGCATATAAAACATGACATAAGATGCAATCTTGGTACCTTCGGGATGTTTGTACAGGTAAGTGATGTCCTCCCTTCCGTTTGACCCCACAGCTTTTGTGCTGATACAGTGTCCCACTGCTCGTTCTTCAACATGAACTTTTTTAAACTTTCCATTGGACATGCGCTGGTAAAATACCTTGTCACTGTTCACCTATGTCACACACAACAGACAGTTCAGTTTATTTTTACCTATACTTTTATTTGCCATCTGTAAATTTAACACTTTCACTTTAAATGGTAGTTAATAATAAGTTTAGAATAAACACATTGGACAGGTCACAGAGAATGTATTTACCTCTGCAAAAATGAACGGCGTGTCATATTTTATATTCACTAACCCATCCTTAATAGCAAGTACAGGAGAAGGGCCACAACAGTATATACCTGAAAAAGAGAGTGAACGGCTTAGCATAGGGCATAACCTGAGATAAAGGAGAATAATAGTGATGCTGAATGAAAGGGACTGTTACTGGGAAAATAAATCATTTGAAATGTATATACGACATGAGGTCCATTACCATTGCTGGTCTCTTGAGGTGTTGCATCTATGGCCTGCCATCCGTTGTATTTTGGAGACAGATCAGGACGGGTCATCCAGCAATCATTCCAACAGTGATAATTCCTTCAAAGAAAATGATATAATTAATATAAAAATATGAATCTGTTGAGATTTGGAGGGGGCGCACTATATGCACATGTTTTATCCCTTCCATGTCTAGATGGGTATGCAGAAAGAGGGAACCTCTGTATTGCACATTAACTAAGGAGCAGAGGTGGATTGGCCGTACAACTTACAGGGAATTTTCCTGGTAGGGCAATGGGTTTTCGAGGCCACAAGCAATCTCTCATTTGCTTGAAATGCTACCTGCATTGTAAGGAGATCCCTATAAATGCCATTATTTTATTGTATTTTTTCGGTGATAATCCCGCTTACTTTTTGATAGCTCTGTCTATATTGATCCTGTGGCTTCTTGCTATTTTTTTTCAAGAATTACTTTAAGGACCAGATTCAGAGATTGAAAATAAGAGGGGAAAGTCACACCTGGGCAAAACCATGTTGATTTCAGGGGGATTCTAATTCATTTTATTCTATGCATGCTTAGAAAACACTTACTGCACACAGATATGGATCAACTTTACTTTTACACTGTTATTTACACTGCGATTGGGAAACATCACCTTTCAATTATAATACTGTTTGCAACAGATGAAATTAGACTACGCTGAAATCAACATGGTTTTGCCCAGGAGTAACTTTTCTCTCCTCTTAATCAGGGTCTATATTCCCAGTCCATCCCTGCTAAGGGGATTCACAATTGCAAAATGGGGAAGTCTGAATCTGACCCATTATTATTATTATTATTATTATTATTGTTTTATGGAAGTTTTCCTATCACTTACCAGACAGAATCACTATTTTTTTCCTCTAATGGCTTCATATTCTCATCAAAATAAACATCAAATGTGAGGTTTCCATCAGTGTCATGAGCGGAGGCAAAATTGGTGATAGTACGTCCTGGAATTCCAAGACAGCGGAGAACTAGAAGAATGAAAATCAAGTTAATAAACTGATTCTGCTTTGTCCTCTTTTGAAAGTCATTTTGGCCCTTGAGCTATTATTAGTCTATACAGTATGTACAGTATGTAGAAATTGGCAGCTGTCCATAACTTCAATGGAAAATAGCATCCATATGTGTATTATTCATTGAGTCAGTTCCCCTTATCTCCATATCTAAACTTTTTTTACATTTTATTTTTTTTAAAGTAATGTCTGCACAAGACAACTCCTGTTATTTGCAAGAGGGAATTCATATTACACTAATCATTTGAATTGTCTGGACTATATAAATTCATATTTTGTTTGTTTAAAAATGACATGAAAAATGACATTACAATCATGTTAAGCAGGCCTTTTAGGATGGGATATTACACATTGTGGGGATGTTTAAAAAAAATACAAAAAGAAGAAAGCTAGGAAAATCCATCTTGCAATACCAGGGGGAGACAGATTTGAAATATGCTGACAAATTAGAGTTAAGCAGAGACAGTTGCTAGCTCAACTCTCAGTTTAAAAAAATTTAAGATATTCTTTATTCCTTTTCTCATAACTGTGAAAATACTCATGATTTTTGTTATATCCATATATTTCCATAAGTTTACAGTAGTTGTTATGCTGACCCAAAATGGATACTGGTTTTTATAAAAGTGGCAAAAATCGCCTTTATCAAGAAGAGCAAATGATGGAGGATTTAGCAAGTAGTCATTATACACATACATTGTTGAGAAACTTCATTTCCCAGCATGCTCAAACAGTATAGGCATAGCTGAAAGTTGCCAGAGCATCATGAGACTTGAATTTACAGAATATCTGGATTAGAACAGGATGACTATGTCTGGTACAGTTTTATAAAACCAATAAATCTCCAACAGTCCCTCACCTGTTGTTGTGACAGCAGCAAACACCCAGCACTGTCCATATTTTACAGATGCCCCTGTTTGGTGATACCTCAGCAGGATATCAACACTGCCAACCCAGGTAACTGGATTCACCCCATCAGCATATTCACCAGACCAGCTCCCAGCTATAACACCATTATCATCCATGGAATTCACCTAATAGATACAAAGGGATATTAACAACTTTCAGGTCATAAAAGAGAACTTGCAAAACGCCAGCAGTCAGTCAGTGCGTGCAATTTTTCTTCCAAATGAAGGACCACTTTAATATACTAAACATCATGGCTCCTATAAAAAAGTTGAAATATCTTGACATGAAAGACACTGAGCTTTGCTGATTTGCTAAGGGTCTCATACTGGGATCTTTTCTCTACACTGGCTATATTATTATAATTTAATGCTTAAGAGTTGCACTCTATGGATCAAATTAAAGCTTCCATGTTCAATGTATGTGGACCTGTGATTATCAAATCCATAATTGGTGGTCTGCCACATCCAGACATCTGCGCGAGGGCTTCACTAACCAATCGAATCACTGCATCAGAGTTCTGATACTTATATTGTATCTTAAATGTTCTGATTTGTGTAATCCTAAATGATAGGGGCTTTAGTACAGTAGCAAGCTTATACTGCACATTTTGAACCGGATTCACATTTCATATGTACGTTAGCATCCTTTGCGGAGGCTAACATACGGAATTTGTGATCCACCCCGCATGTAGGAGAACAGCACACTCTCCTCTGCTTACCTATGTGTGGATTATGGATACGCCAATAGGACCCAACCTTAAGTATTAAATACTGAATTGTACATAAGGGCTAAGCCAAACCCTTACCGGACAATTTAAATGCTTATGCCCACCCCCCATGAGTATCTCCTACGCATGGAGGGTGGGCACAGCCCCTCCCCCCCCCCCCGCCGGGGGGGGGGGGG
>WWET01005038.1:13817-32005 GCA_011038615.1 Limnodynastes dumerilii
GGGCTCAGCATTGGTTGGCTGCGCTCCGTTCCTGAGATAATGGTACTGCGCACGTGCAGTACCATTTTCCAGCACACTTCCATACATAGCGTATGAAAGCCTGCCGGAGGTATTAATTGTGAATCTGGCCCTATAATGCTAAATACCACCCACATGCTAACACAACTTGGCCTCCCTAACAGAAGCTGTCAAAAGTGTTTATTGTCGTAATTCTGGATGGAGCAAATGACATGCTGATTGGGTATCATGGGTGCAGGCACATTCACATAATGCTAAACAGTCCAGCCATATGAAAAACAGAGGACTGCATCAAATCCTATGTTTACACAAGATGCCCATTAAAGAGGGTTCTCTCACCATTGCAGATATTGCTCGAGAAACACTAATGGGATCTCCTTTTGATGCTGGTGAAAGTCCGCCACGGTCCAATACATACAGCACAGCATCTAAAACTCCTTTATCAAACTGTAGTTTAAAGAAAGGAAAAATAACAGTAAGAGTAATAGCACCTGACAAGTCAGTTGTAAAGATCACTCACTAAAAGTACATTAGAAAAAGATATCTCAAATTTTCTACTTTCCTACCTGTCCATAATTCCAAGAACGTTCTCCAATTTGATGTTCTGTACCATAATAAACTCTTCCAATCTCATTAAGAACATATTCCTGACGCCAAGCTTCATTATCCATGAATACCGCATCCACTAAAAAGCCAATAATAAAACTGATTAAACAACAGGAGTCAGTATTATAAGGCAATACTTTGTTTTACAATGCAATTCATTCAAATACATTCCCTTACAATGCAATAGAGGCATACTTACAGTGACACCAGGGATTAAACAGGATATAGACCTTCAGTTTGGAGTCATTGTAATCTCCTCCACCACTTTTAACACTGAGCTGGTATTTTCCCACACCAGCCTGAGCAGAGGTGTTCACCCAAAATGTGACCTTCTGACCGCTTGCCTCACACACTTGACATCCCCATTTCCCCTCATCAAACTCCTTGACCAGAGGTAAGCTGATTGGCTGGGAGTTGCCTGAAAAAAGATTGACAAGGCACATGAATATCATGGAAGAATTGCATTTTAAAATAAATAGAGATTAAAACCACAAATGTAATAATATATTAGAGTATATCCCAGATAATAAAATGCCATTTTATGACTAAGTTCTGTGTGCATTAACTTAGACACCCAACAGACAGAATGTGACTGTGACTGTAATTGAGAAACCATTCATAGGATGATTAATTTTATTGACATGACAAGTATTTATCACACAGTAAACTCCCCAAATTACAGATAGGGTGTTACTTAAAAACCGTGTTTTGAAACCGCCCCAAAGATGCACAATCAAGTATCGTCAATTAGTGACTTTCCTTGCAATATATGGAAATTTATATCACTGAGTATTAAATCATTTATATGGGTTTACTCACAGTGACTCAGTAAGCATTGTAGGAACTAGCAATAAGACGAAACAAGCCTTTTAATAAAGCCTTAAGTTTAGCAACACTGTTCTAGGGTGACAATGTCAGATGGTACAGTGGTCACAATTAAACCCCAAAAGTAAAAACTGTCACCACTCACCTGGCTGTAGCAGGACACAGATTTTGTCACTGTTGGGATTGAATGGCTTTTGGAAGGTGACACAGATCTGAAAAGGCTGCCCTCTCCTTACAATTAATTCATCATATTCAAACTCTTCAGTGTGGTGGTCTTTCCGCGTTTCCCCGTTACGAGATTTTAGCAGGTCCACACTCTGAACTTGCAAAGATCCTGGAAATAGAAAAAGTTTACACATTTAGTTTGCTAAAAAAAAAAAATGGGTGATGAAGTGAATAATGGGGAAGTGGTTTTAGGCACAAAACACTTTAAGGGAAGTAAGTGATTTTGAAAGTGGGTGACAATGGGGATTTTTAGAAGAAATGTTAATTCTTAAGTGCAAACAACTTAACATAGGCTAAAATTAGCAATCTCAAGTATAGATTAGTAATTAGGGGTAAAATTTTTCACCAGTGGGCACTGAGGGCAGGTCATCTGTGGTTCTTCCTGGTATCACTGGTTCGTTTGGTCTGCCGTTTTCATCAGTGGTTCCTCCCCCAGAATTTCTATCATTTCTATCACTTCTATCACTAGGTCTCCCATATTCCTCTATATCTTCCCCTCTGGAACAACATGAGCAGCAACTCATCCACCAGGACTTCTTCCTTTCCGTGCTCCGTGACATATTTTATATCTGCATAGGAAAAAATGAAGAGTATTTATTTACGTGCTAATTTAGTGTCTGTCAAAATAGTGTCAACAACTTTTGTCATTTCAGAGTCTGAGGAGTTAACTTTTCTTTTGTCTTCTAAAGAGTTCACAGCCAGATGAGCTGCCGCTTAAAAGTCGACTCATTCTAATGAGACCTGTCTTGTCAAATAGCATACTCATGTTATTACAAGCTGTCTCCGAAATCCTCACATTATAGGGTGCAGTTAAAGAGGAAACAAGTTTAGTTTCATAAAGTTGGTTAGCGGTTAGTCATTGTCATTTAGGATAGAGAAGTCTCTTCAAATATGTTTCAAGCAGTCTCTGCTGTAGGAACAATCTTGTTTAGTATACACAGTCTAATGTTATAGACCACCCTCCCATGTTAATCTGAACTTTAAATCACCTCTTTGGAAACATCCACACTACCTTAAATTGAAAGAACTCAGCAGTCCTTGCATGTAACCTCTGGTTTCCTGTACTGACCCGCATTGTACAGAAACCAAAATAAGAGATGAAATTAAAGAGGATGTTTTGCCAAAAAAGTAGCCACACCCACCCTCTGTAGACTCCTTATCCGAGACTCCCACAACCAGAACAGTGTCCTCTGACACATAAATACTCTTTTTATTCTGTGTTTTATCAGCACTGTACATATGTAAGAATGACAACATAAAACCCTGAGATTATTTATCAAAGTCTGCCATGCATAGTATGTGATCTTTCACTTTCCACTATTTGAAACTTAGGAGCATTTTTAGGATAGGAAAGGAGCAGTGTCAGAAAAATCAATGTATTATTCTTATCTTACTGAGAGAAGCAAATGATAAGTTTGTTTTGTATTTACTACTCTCCACTTACAAAATGGTCCCCATAGTCTCTCATAGTTTCTCTTTGCATTACTGTTTCTTTATAAGGTGTCACAATATTTTACACCATAGATAGTTGTCAAAACAAATCCAGATCATACATAGAAGCTATACAGGTTACATACATCATATGCAGAACAAGTACAAGTAAGCTGCAGACATGAGCCAGACATAACGTATCAAAACAAGCACAGTATACATCTAAAAAGGGCTATGTAACCAGCCTGGATTACTGTGAAACACGAGTAACTAGTCAGAAGTATGTACAAAAGAACAGAATATCTATGCTAGCAGCACACAAATACATACATTTTTTCACATCACAATTTAAACATCACCATCAGTCAGGTCTATAACAATAGAATTTGACAGCAAAAAACTTCAGATTTCAACAACCAAAAAGAAAATGACACTAAACCAATACAAAACATAATTTACCAGATAGAGATAATTTATTGAGAGCATCTTCGTTTCATTGAATGAAATAACTACAAAACAAACGTCCATATGTTTGCGTATTACTGTAATTCCGAGATTGGATGTTTAAATCTGGGATCACGTTGATCATCTCATATTTGAATCTTGTTTTTTTCCCGCAGATTCCTTAAAAAAGAACTGTTGTCCAATTAAGTGCTTGCATCTTCTGAGTGCATACTCCAACAGATTCCACTGCACGTCCATATACAGTATTATATGTACACTGGCTCTATCTGGATCTATCTATCTATCTTCAAAATATTAGGATAACATATATTCACTTAAAAAGCATAGTATGAAATAAACGTGGCACTAACCTCTTACAGCTGCAGTGTGTATAATGACAGATCCTCTCAGTCTGGTTTATGTTGCAGGAGGTGGTTTTAAATCCCAGGGTTGTGATAAAAAATTATCCACACCCCATAAGACAACCCTTCACATACTGTAGTTTGCCACAGAACAGGAATCCTTGGAATGTGGATCTAGTAACAGTGTCAGTGCTCATCACGTCTCACCCTAGGAGGCTCCCTCAAACACACCTCACACACCTTTTCCTCTCAATGTTCTACATACACCTCTTCATGTAATACTCACTCCCTCTGCAACCGTATACAAAAGACAAAATGTTCTTGAACTCCATCATAGCTTACACCTGGTACTATGTCAAATGCCTACTTCCCAAACTGTACTATTACGACTGCAATATACATGTATATATGTATATATATGTGTATACACAGGGCTCGAAGTGATGTGGTATATGGGGGAATGCCATACCGCCACTTCCCAAACTGTACTATTGCGACTGCATATACATGTATATATATACACTGCTCAAGAAAATAAAGGGAACACTAAAATAACACATCCTAGATCTGAATGAATGAAAAATTCTTACTCCAAATCCAGACCTCCATGGGTTAATAAATTTGATTTCCATTGATAATTTTTTTTTTATATTTAACATTTTTTATTTGGGTACCGACAAAATAAGTGCAAACAATGTGATACAAATGCATTCAGGATACAAATACAGGTG
The DNA here is from genome assembly GCA_011038615.1 of Limnodynastes dumerilii. Taxonomy (NCBI): domain Eukaryota; kingdom Metazoa; phylum Chordata; class Amphibia; order Anura; family Limnodynastidae; genus Limnodynastes; species Limnodynastes dumerilii. The sequence goes on from WWET01005038.1 coordinate 18,460, forward strand.
AGCAGACATATGCATAAAATCTGCAAATAAATGAAGTATGATAATGCGTTAATATGGATATCTTAGTACAGGTATACCATACAGAATGCTTCTTAAGAGATAACAGTTAAATAACTCAGGACTGATTTGTTTCCCCGGACTTGGCACAATCTGCAGCGATCATCCACAGTTTACTCTACCCAAGTACCGCGTCATCTGTCTCAAAGTAAATTGGCGGGTCAGACATAAATACCCTCGTTTCGTACCAGGCTGTGGTGCTAAAGCATTTATAGATATTTCGCTTGGTCCTAACAGGCAGCGTGTCAATGTATTTTTCCCATGTGGCAAATAGTTTTTCCGTGCGTAACTCCTAATGCAACGAAGCCTCCAGCCACTCCATTCGAAAGATGTAATGCAATTTTTCCACATGTGCAGAATACTTTTGCGAGCTACCGCTGACAGGACCAAGAGAAATTGCCTAACACCCCTAGTGCACCGAGTCTCAGAATCTATCCTCCCCAAAATCGCCCATTGTGGAGTGAGAGGAACATAATTGACCAGGTTGCCAGAAACGTATAGTTGTATTTGCCTCCAAAATCTTTTTATTTTGGGGCAGCCCCAAAGGCAATGGTAAAGAGAAGCATCGAGGTCCCCACATTTAGGGCACTTACTAGTATCTGACTTGCCAGCCGCATAACACCTATTAGGGGAGAAGTATCCTCTATGGAAGATGTTCAGAAACATCTTGCGGTAAGTACTGGCTTTAATGGGGTCCCAGCAAAACTTAAGAGTTGCGAGCAATTGTTCAATATTCAGTTCCGGGAAGACCTGCAACCAGCGAGCCAGACCAGTTTGGCAGCCAGAGTAGTCATAGTCTGATTTTAGTACTTTATAATGTCTAGAGATGACACCTCTAGCCTCCAAAGGGTGGAGAAGCATTTTGTCCAGGTCATTCGCCCAGTCATCCTGTGAAAAGCCTTTGGTCACTTCCGTAGCATAGTGAATCGCTTGGTGAGTGGCGAATTGATGTAAGCTGGTCAGTATCTGTGTGCAGTAAGCAATTCAAAGATATATACCTGCATGCAAAGACTACAATTAACTTGACTCCCCCTGCAATCAACATGGTTTAGCCCAAGAGTAACTAATTTCAAGCACTTACTTAAGTCTGGATCCAGCCCATTATTTGCACTGAACATTCTAGGAAAGGTACTATATTTCATGGGCAATTCAGTTCAATGTCTTTATTGTCTCTGGAATTTTATCTGGAATGTTATCTAGGAGGGAAAAAACGTAAAAAAATATTTTGGAGATAGGTCTCTATATTGTCTCATGCCTACTATAAGGATATATAAATCTGTAAGAGTCTTGATGTTGAGATAACCACTCACCCGAGAATACATTTATTTCTCTTCATGAAGCATGCACATTATAAACTAGCCTTACATTTGTGCGTGATTCAGGTCCACCGTCCACCTAAGGATTTGGTTTAATCATGCCCCCCTTAGCTGTGAAACCTGGGGCCTGATCCAGAACTACGGCCACCGCCGTGGTTACTCCGGCCCTATGCGTAAGATCGGCAGTTTTGCCGATCTGCGCATGCGCCGGGCAGATGTTATCCGGCGTAGTTAGGGAAACCCATTCCTTAGGATCGGGCGTCCCTAACTGTTGCGTAGTTACGGTTGAGTGGGAGTTCCTCGAAGTAACTATGCAACAGTTAAGGCAGGAAGGCGGGGGGAGGTAAGATAATGACGACGAGAGGGCGGGTTTGGGCAGTTACACTCCTGTGGCTGAAGTTAGGGTAGCCTTCAGCCGGCATAACAGTGTGTAATTACGCTGGCTACAGGGGGAGTGTCGGGGGGGAGTGCATGTCGATACGCTGTGCGTTAGTACGCACAGTGCATCGGTGGAGGTCCGGGTCAGGCCCCTGGTTTCACACCCTGAGGAAGTCTGATGTACAGACGAAATGCGTTGGTGACATTGATTGATTTTATCCAATAAAACACTATGTGACATTTGAAACAATGTCTTCATTTAATGTGAGTATAATTCCACATAAAGTGTCAATCGCTGCAATTATCGAGTTTTATCTGCACCAGAGTTAGCGCGCTGTCTCCCTTACATCTGTTTACACTGCCCAGCTGATACTCCTTTGATCTTCATCCTCCCGCTGACGGCTCAGAACTGAGGCGAAGGATCCCCCCAACCAGACTGAAGCAAAGAGAGACGGCATCACTACAGAGATACGGGCAGACACAACTCCATACGTGCGGCAACAGAACTTATCACCACGGGCATTTAAACAGCAAACCATCACTGAGGACAGCGCTGTTCGGAAGCATCGCTGTTGAGAAAAGGCGGTGAGTGTTTCAATATATTTAGAACACGGAGCAGCCACTGATAAGATTGACTCTGCCATAATAACGGGGCCATCACCAACAAACCCAAGGCACATAAACTTTCTATATTGCATTCTTTCAGAATACTGAACTGTGTTTTAATACAGACTTTTTAGTGTGTGTATGAGGTATACAGGTTGATGAGCGCAGCACAAACTAGGTTACTGCAAGTGACCCCATGCCCCTGGTTTCTCAATTCTCAGCTGCTTTACAATACCAAGTAGTGTCCATGGGCCTGATCCAGACCTACGACGCGAGCGCCCGCGAGCGTAGCGTATGATCGCCCAGGCGTATAAACTTTCACGCCCATGACACTCCCATTGATTGTGCCTACTTACGGCGGCTGAACCCTACCCTAAGTTTTTCCAGCGTACGTGCGAATTTTCGTACCGATACGCTGGTCGTACTGGGCTTAGCACGCCCATACTGTACAATTTAAATGGCTATCCCCGCCTCTGTGTAGTAACTCGAGCGTCCAGACTATCGTCGTACAAAACGCACGCCCCTTGGGCGAAAAATACGCTGAAAATACACTCACTGTACGCTCATGTCCTTCGAACGACCGGAAGTTGTCATACTGCACATGCGCAGTGCGTTTTTTCTCCCGTTTTTACGCTCCCGACCGGCGTACGATCGCTTGCGGTCGTAGGTCTGGATCAGGCCCCATGTTTCAAGAATATGCGAGTCACCTTTTGGGCATCAAGCAGAACTGTGGGAGTTTCTAATGAGTATTTAGGAAATATTTATAAGCTACAGTATATTACCATTGGTACTATGCATCATACAAGCATAGTAGACTTTTTCCATTGTCTCACCTGGACTGCTGGAGGAGTTACCATTATAGGGACACTAACCCACATATGGTGGGAATACCCTGTGTTTATTAGTATTGTTGACTCCCTTACTCCAGAGCACTTCAAATTCTCCCAAGTGCTAACCTCTGAAAAGAGCATCTTGGTGAGAAAATGTATAAACCTCATATGTCCAATTTTTACTGAATCCACAATCAATATTTGGCATGTATCATGCATAGAGGAGATAACTAAACATCCTACAATCCAGATTCCCATGATGCAAGTATTTCTGACCGCAGGACAGAATGGATATATGTGACATACGCAAGGTGCGAGGTATGCTGACTGAACAGTAAGGGCTTGGTGAAGATTTTCACAGAGAAATATTAAGGTAGGGCCCTGTGATCATAAGTCCTTAGTGTGCAACAGGAGTGACCTCCCATGTGACACATGTGAGTTAGAATGCAGCAGGAACTCCAAGTGCTATCAGTGGAGATCTGGATACAGTCCAAAATATCAGTTTATGATATATCTATTTGTCTGCTATGCAGTACCTGAAAAGCAAGCTGGTGTCTTAATGATGCAAACTCCTTCACACAGCTGCTCACAAATATGCATGTGCCTTTAACTAAAGCAACTCTATAAACTAGATGTAATTATACACTCTGACTTCAGTGAACACAAGCACTTGATTTGATGCAGCTGTAGTACATATTACATATTCATTTGCTTCGACATAAAAATAATTCGTATTCTAAGAGTAATTTATACCATATGGTACCATGTACATACAAAAAGCACATTCGCAATGATAAAATGGTCAAAGCTTGTCATCCAGATTTCTACAACTTATGTGGTCAGCTTCAGGGGTAAATACATGATTGCCTACTTTTTATTTCTTCCCTCCGGGACCATGCATATGGAGGAATGCCATGAACTTGATATCTGCTATAAATTGTTGATCAAGACTGGTGTTAGTGTATGTTTCAGAATTTAAAACCCAGTAGCGAAGGTGATGGGTTTACGCAACTTGGTTATACAGCTTCATGTCTGGTACCTTTAGACCCCCTTGGTTCTTGGTCTGTTGTAATTTAAACATGCTAATTCTTGTTTTTTTTATGATTCCAAATAAAGTTTCTAAAAATAGCCTAAACACATTTTATGTCACTGTGGGTAAGTAGTAGGGGTAGGACTTGTAAGGGGTAAAGTAGTTTGGGGAAAATGACCATTTTTAGAAGATTAATCCTACCTCCATATGATAGACGTAGATGTTTCCATCTTAAAATGACTGATTCAATCATTTTAGTGAAATTTAGGTGATAAAGATTCCTAATAATTTAGGAAGCAATATGTCTAAATAGGGAATGTGTGTATTAGACCAATTCAAAGAGATGTCCTGTGTCCAGGGAGGTTTCGTTAATTTGTGATTGAGGAACAGATCAGATGATTTATCAAAATTAACTCTAAAGCCCGAGATTAATCCGATTTCTTGTAATTTTTCCATAAACTAGATTTAGGGTTAGAGATATATAATAAGATGTCATCGGCGAATGCCAAAATCTTCAATTCCTTTGGGCCAATTCTGATGTCTTTATATAATTCCCACCTCTGAAGAATTTGTAGCATGGGGTCCAGGACCAAGTTAAAGAGCAAGAGAGACATGGGGCACCCCTGGCGAGTTCCCTTAGACATTGTGATGCTTGGTCCTTTAAGGCCATTCACCAGTAGGGAGGTTCTGGGCTTAGTGTAAAAGAAGTCAATTAAGGCACAAAATTTGGGACCAAAATGTCTACGTAGGAGCACCTCTTGCATGTAAGGCCATGATACGGAGTCAAAAGATTTTTGCGTGTCAAGGCTAAGTATCATTTAGAAGAGTGAGTGGCTTCCGATATAGCTGAATGGATTCTGAGCATGGCCGTTTACAAATCCCAGCTGATGATCCGTAAGGGCGGACGGTAGAAAAGATTGGAGACGGGAAGCCTCTTAATTTTCGCTAAGATCTAAATTTAGGAGGGTGATAGGGCGGTATGATGTCGTCATCTGGGGATCCGTTCCCGGTTTTGGGATTAAAATCGTTAAAGCCTTGTTAAAGGAGGGAAAGGGAGGTGTTTCTTTATGTAAGTGGCAAAACAATTCTAGCATTGTGGGTACTAGTTCAGTTTCCAGCAGTTTATAATATTTAGCAGAGAATCCGTCTGGGCCTGGAGATTTTTGTAATTTGAGGTTTTTATCGCAAAAGTAAGTTCCTCTGCTGAAATGTCAGCATCTAGGCCAGTGATGGCTAACCTTTTCAGCTTGGTGTGTCGAAAAATTGGAAAAAAGTGTAGCCTTCTTCGGGTCGCGTGTCACTTCAAGAAATATCAATAATTTGGTGATATTTGAAGCCCTAATAAAGAAAGTTATATTTTTCATATATTTATTATATTTATTAGTTCAAAAAGCAAAAAAACTAATAATGATTTACCTTAGTGACTTTTCTGTTGCTGAATTGCATTGGATAAATCTTCAATTGCGGGGTTGTATTTTGTGCACTTCAGGGCCAAGCAAGCACTACTAATTTCATCTGTCAGTCTGTTTCTTTTATTTGTTTTAATATTATTTAATGCCGAGAACAAGGTCTCACAAAAGTATGTTGAGGGAAAAATTGTGAGTAAAGCCATTCCTAGATTTTTCAGGGAGCTAAAAGTGTCTGGTAATCTGTTCCAAGCACTCCAAATTTCCAGTTCGTAGTGGCACTCTTCATTCTCCAAACAATTTCTTTCCAGATTCTAAAGTTAGATGCTGTCTTGAAATTCAGCAAGTTGCATCTCCAAATCATCAATTTGCATCCATTGGAAACTATTTAATTCTAAAGTACTGTAGACTACTGGATACTTAATTATTTTAATGGTCTGTTCAAGGCTTCTAAATTGATTAAATCTTTCACTGAACTGGTCAAGTAACGAATTCACAATATCATGGTACTTCATGTGCATGGACTCTGTTTCATTTTGTACAGTTGTGCTGGCATTCTCGAAATACTTTTTTACTCGTGGAAAATAGTTATACATTTTACTTTCTATATCTCGCTTGAAGATATTAAGTTTACTTTGAAAGTCTTTTATTTATCCAAACATAACATCAATACTTTTGCCAAAACCTTGTCATTTTAAGTTTAGCTCATTCATATGAACAGAGATATCTGTGAAAAAGCATCAATGAGTTGACCCACTTATGATCATTGAGCTGAGGAAATTTTGAAAGATCCTTATTCTCAAGAAAAAGTTTAATTTCTGAAAAGCACTCTACAAATCGCTCAAGTACTTTTCCTCGGCTTAGCCACCTCACATTATTGATCATCAGCAGTCCACTGTAGGTTGAATCAACTTCCTGTAAAAGTGCAGAAAATTCTCACTTGTGAAGGGGTCGAGCAGCTATGAAATTCACTATTTTTGTTACAACTGACATTAAATCATTTCATTCTGTGAATCCTGCATTGGCACACAACACCTCCTGATGGATAATACAATGAAAAGGAACAAGTGGATGTCCAATAGCTTTCATAAACAACTTCACAAATCCTACACTTTTTCCCACCATATTGGGTGCCCCATCTGTCGTCACTGACACGACTTTACACATATCAATGCTTATGTCACGGAATGTTTGTATAACAACCTTACATATTTCCTTCCCTGATGTACTTGTTGGCACTGATTCTAACTTAATCAACTCTTCTCTCATTGTGAGGCCATCTGAATATCTAGCAATAATGGGCAACCGAGCATTTGATGTGACATCAGTAGTTTCATCAAGAGCAATCGAAAAATATTTGCAATTATCTAAGTCTCCTTTTAACTGATGCTGTATGTTTGTGTTTAATCTCATTATTCTGTCTTTGATGACATTTCTACTGATTCGTAACTCAGAAATTTGCTTAATAATAGCATCTTTATTTTTCATATCATGAAATAAAACTGGTGCACATTTTAGAAGAGTTTCTTTAATAAATTCTCCTTCACAGAGGGCTTTTCCATGCTGAGCTATGGAGTGAGCAACGCTGAAACTTGCGGATGTTAAATTTGTAGAACCTTTTACAAATTTAAGGAGGGAATTTGATTGGCTCTTATAGAGGTGTAACTGCCTAGAAATGTATTCCTTCCTTTCATCCAGACTTTTTTCTAAGAGCTGGCGATGATTAGTTTCAAAATGTCTATTTATGTACCATGTTCTGCTTACTACTGTCTCATTACATAGTATGCACAATGATCTGGTTTTCTGTCTATAATGCCATACATCTCTGTCCATGTGTCTTGAAAGGGTCTTCTACTGCTATAACCACTCCCTTTATCATTCAGTCTTGCTTTTTTATGTTTTGGATTATCCATCTCAGGGCTGCAACAATACATAAATAAAAATCATGAAATTTTACACAAAATTTAAATTCAGAAATTAACTTATATTATTTTGTAGCAGGAGTTGGTCCAACAACACTCTTACAGAGGTAATTAAAAACCTATAAAATTAACTGCTTTAACCTCTGTAATGGTGTTGTTGTACAGACTCCTGGTACAAAATAATTTAAAGCACTACACTACGTACTCCCTTCTGTAACTAGCAGTAGGCAGACACGTACCTGCAGCACTCTTGGCAGAGCTCAGCAAGTCTGTGGAGCAGGAAACGGCTTGGAACAGTAGAGTAGAAGGCTCCCAGATGGTAGGACAGGGAAACACGGCCTCAGAAGAAGAACCCTGCCAGGAGAAAGAGATAAAAGTCAAGATGATGTCCAAAATAAGGGTTTTTTTTTGTTTGTTTGTGTTTTGGAGAAGAACAGGGGGGAGCCATAAAGACAGAAAGAGGCAACAATAGTGAATTACATAAATGCTGATTTTAGTAACGATTGCACTTACAGGAGAGCCACACAATGCTGCTTATGGGAAGTAAAGTGTCTGGTTGTTGTGGTGCAATCCTCCTGCGCTGTTTATGATGGACTGCGCTGGGGTGATCACACAAGGCTGTAAAACTTGTCTCCCGGGTCTGAGGGCTGCAGGTGCAGGATGTGGGGATCGGAAGGCCACCTTACTTGTCTGTCTATGAAAGCTGTGAGGCCATACAGGGTTTTGAACCTCGCTAATCTCCTTTCCTCCTGTAGAGTTCTTCCTGAGGGTAATGAAACCGACAAACCTCAGTTTATGGTGGTTTAAACTGGTTCTCTGCAGAGCTCCCCCAGTATCCCTCATCAAATGTTCTCCAGCTCCCACCAGTATCCCCATCAAGTGTCCAGAATCACATCAGTATCCCCATCAAGTGTCCAAGCTCCCACTAGTATCCCCATCAGATACTGATGGGTGCTGCTGGACTGATGGGTGCTGCTGGACTGATGGGTGCTGCTGGACTGATGGGTGATGCTGGGTGCAGGACATGATGGGTGATGCTGGGTGCTGGACACTATTTGGTTCAGAATATTTTTTTTCTGTATTCTTCCTCCTAAAAAGTAGGTGCGTCTTATGGTCAGGTGCGTCTTATGGTCCGAAAAATACGGTAATTAAAAATCTATTAAATTAACTGCTTTATTACCTCTGTAACGGTGTTGTTGTACAGACTCCTGGTACAAAATAATTTAAAGCACTACACTACGTACTCCCTTCTGTAACTAGCAGTAGGCAGGCGCGTACCTGCAGCACTCTTGACAGAGCTCAGCAAGTCTGTGGAGCAGGAAACAGGGCTTGGAACAGTAGAGAGTAGAAGGCAGATGGTAGGACAGGGAAACACGGCCTCAGAAGAAGAACCTGGCCAGGAGAAAGAGATAAAAATCAAGATGATGTCCAAAATAAGGGGTATTTTGTTTGATTGTGTTTTGGAGAAGAGGGGGGAACCACAAAGACAGAAAGAGGCAACAATAGTAAATGACATAAATGCAGATTTTAGTAATGATTGCACTTACAGGAGAGCCACACAATGCTGCTTATCGCGAGTACAGTGTCTGGTTGTTGTGGTGCAGTCCTCCTGTGCTGTTTATGATGGACTGGGCTGGGGTTATCACACAGGGCTGTGAAACTCGTCTCCCAGGTCTGAGGGCTGCAGGTGCAGGATGTGGGGATCGGAAGGCCAGCTTACTTGTCTGTCTATGGAAGCTGGGAGGTCATACAGGGCTGTGAACCTCGCCGATCTCCTTTCCTCCTGTAGCGTTCTTCCTGAGGTAATGAAACCGACAAACCTCAGTTTATGGCGGTTTAAACTGGTTCTCTGCATCCCTCATCAAATGTTCTCCAGCTCCCACCAGTATCCCCATCAAGTGTCCAGAATCCCACTAGTATCCCCATCAAGTGTCCAGGCTCCCACTAGTATCCCCATCAAGTGTCCAGGCTCCCACTAGTATCCCCATCAAGTGTCCAAGCTCCCACTAGTATCCCCATCAAGTGTCCAGGCTCACACTAGTATCCCCATCAAATGTCCAGACTCACTCTAGTATCCCCATCAAATCTCCAGGCTCCTGTCTCTCCCCTCCCTCCACACTTACCTTTGGAGTCTTGCTGCGCTCTGCTCCACGGCGGAACAATGGTGTTCACTGATGCTGCGTGACCCCAGGGGTCACGCAACGTGATTCATAAGGGGAGGAGACCGGTGATGGCGGCGCTGCTGCAGAACCGATACCTATGCTAGGTATGGTTTGCAGAATCGGTTGCTAATGAGCGCAGTTGTTTATAGTGGCGATCATTAGCAACCGGTTCGCAGAACCATTCCTAGCATAGCTATCAGCTGCAGAACCGGTGCGTGTCAGTCAGAGTGCCTCGGCGTGTCACGATCACCATCACGGATCTAGGCCATCTATTTGGTCATGGGAAAGGGAGGGTAGGTTGGCTTCTGCTAGTATCCTGTCCATCGTGCATAGTTTGATATTTTTTAAACTACAATATTGTTGTAATATCCTTATATTTATTCTGCTCATGTTTTCATTTTTCTACTGTGCTAGCCTCAGACCACCTCAGATGGGAGGCAATTCCACTTATCAACTTCCCTTTCAGTAAAGTCATTTTTCCACACATTGGGCCTGATCCAGACCTACACTCGCATGCGAACGTACGCTGATCGGTAGCGGAAAAAACGGCATTAAAAACACACTGCGCATATGCATAGTGACAACTTCCGGTCGTACCAAAGACCTTTTCGTAGCGGCGATTCGGGCATCCGTATTGTTTGCGTATTTTCCGATGACGGGGCGTGTTTATGGAACGAAGTTAGTACAGACGCTGGAGTTAAGGAATGTAGGCGGGGGGAGCCATTTAAATTGTACAGTATGGGTGTGCTTAGGCCACTACGAACAGCGTGTCGTTACGAAAATACGTACGAACACATGGAAAAGTTAGGGTAGGGTTCGGCGGGCGTACTGAAAGGAAGGCAAGGGGAGTGTCGTGGGAGTGAAAATTTTTACGCTGGACCGGTAATACGCTCCGCTCTCAAGCGTAGGTCTGGATCAGGCCCATTGGCCCTGATCCAGAACTACGGCCATCTTCCACAGATGGTAATTTGCTGAAAGATAGCTACTGCGCATGCGTTGTAGCTATTGTACGTAATCAACGTATCGTTTCGATACGTAGATTGCGTATATGCGGTCTTAAAGACCGACAAGGTAGAAGGCAGAGGGCAAGGAGTGTGTGAGAGCTACGGCTGGAGAGCGGTAGCTAATGAGTAGCACGTTGAGTCTGAGTTGCGGTAACTGTAAGGTTGAAACTGAATAGGCAAGATGAGTCCGGGTTGCTGAGACTGCAGGGTTGAAGCTGAATGGACAAGATGAATCCGGTTGGCAGAGACTGGAGGGTTGAAGTAGAGTAGACAGATGAATCCGGGTTGGAGATAATGTGGAGCAGTAGTAGAGTAAAGAGGACTGATAGCTTGACTGAACCAGGACTAGTGTTGACTGGATCAGGACTGGTAGCTTTGACTGGACCAGGAATGGAGTTGACTGGACCAGGACTAGTAGCTATGACTGGACCAGGACTGGAGTTGACTTGACCAGGACTGGTAGCTTTGACTGGACCAGGACTGGTAGCTTTGACTGGACCAGGACTGGTAGCTTGACTGGACTAGGACTGGAGTGCTGGGTTGCACCTGATTGGCGTGCTGGGTGTGCCAGACTGGCGTGCTGGGGTGTGCCGGACTGGCGTACTGGGGTGCACCGTATTGGTGTGCTGGGGTGCGCCGGACTGGCGTGCTAGGGTGCGCCAGACTGGGGTGTGCCAGATTGACGTGCTGGGATGAGTTGGACCGCAAGGCTACTGGATTGGACTGCGAGGACCACGGCAACTGGAACCAGAGAAGGACCCAGGACAGCGGAACTGGGACGGCAGGACCAGGAGAGCGAGACCAGGACGGCAGGACCAGGACTTGAGACCAGGACCTGAGACCAGGACCTGAGACCAAGATGGCAGGCGGGACCCGGATAGCATGCGGGACCCGGATAGCAGACTGGAACTGGACCGCAGGGATTTGCAGACTGGACCAGGATTGCAGACTGGACCAGGATTGCAGACTGGACTGGGATTGCAGACTGGACCAGGATTGCAGACTGGATCTGGATTGCAGACTGGACCTGGATTGCAGACTGGACCGGGATTGCAGACTGGACCTGGATTGCAGAGTGGACCGGGATTGCAGACTGGATCTGGATTGCAGACTGGATCAGGGTCAGTAGACTGGATCAGGGTCAGTAGACTGGATCAAGGTTAGCTATAGCTTAGCTCAAGAGAGATAGGTCAGGACAGCCAGCTTCAGGAAGACCAAGTTGATCTGGGCACCGAGGATAGAGTGCACAGGGTTTAACTAGTGCGCCCTGTGCACCGATTGGCTGGAGGACTAGAGAAGAGGATTCTCATTGATGAACAGCGTCACGTGAGTATCTTCAAGATGGCGGCGCCCACGGACCGGAGGCACCCGGCGCCAGAATACACGTGGGACGCCGAGATCAAGATACAGCAAGGTAAGTAGTGGAGTCTGTCACTGCTTCAGTGACAGACTACGTGAGCCTAGAGGACCAGAGCATCAGGAGGGGACCACAGACCGCCCACAGCTGAACGGGTAAGTGCGGCACCTGCCGCAACCATGACAGTACGCATGCGCAATAGCTATCTTTCAGCAAATTACAGCCGTCTGTGGAAGACGGCCGTAGTTCTTGATCCGGACCATTTCCTTTAAACCTACTACTCTCCAGTTATATGCATGCCCTTGTGTTCTAACACATATTTGCATTTGAAAAATTCTATCTTATTGTACCGTTACACCCCTTTATATATTTGAAAGCCGCTATCATATGCCCCTGTCCCTTTACATGTATAGTTCCTTTAGTATTTCTTCATATGTTTTATGACACATGCCATGTACCACTTTAGTTGCCTTTTTTTTTTACAGTCTCTAATGTGCTTATGTCTTTGTGGAAATATGGCCTCCAGAACTGAAAGCGGTATTCTAGGTTGTGCCAATGATCTATAAAGTAGTATTATTATTTCTCTCTTTTTGTTATGAATTCCTCTCCCTATGTAACCAAGCATATGCCTTTCTCTTAGCTGTGTTTCATTACTTAGTCCCTAGTGTATGATTTAGCATTTTTTGCATTAAACTGTAGTTGCCACATTCTTGACCATTCTTCCTGTCTACCTAGATCATCACTCATTTTCTGTACCCCTCTTGGTGAGTCTTCCCTGTTACATATCTTTGCGTGATCTGAAACAAAGGTAAATATAAGTACAGGTCCCTGGGAAACTACGCTGAAAAATTTTACCATCCCTATAAGGGATTCTATTTACTACAATCCTTTGATATCTATCCTGCAACCAATTTATTATTATTATTATTATTATTATTATTATTATCGTTTATTTTTAATGTGCCACAAGGTGTCCGCAGCGCAGTACAAAATACAATAACAAAATTAAGATCCAAGATAAAGATCAAGAACCAAGATCATAACCACGCAACTATTTTTAATTCTGATCCCAAATTCTCTAGCTTATTTAAGAGCCTGCAACATTGCACAGTACCAAAAGCCATACTTTTGTGACCCTATCAAAAAAGTCAATAATACCCCGTTCACACTGAGCCAAAAACCCGGGACTTTGCCGGGGCAAGACCGAAAATCCCGGGTCTAGGCTCAGTGTGAACGGTCACACCCGCGTCGACCCGGGTAGAGAGACCCGGGAATCAGACACGGGATTTAACGAGGGGTAATTCCCGTGTCTGACCCGTGTCGCCCTCAGTGTGAACGGTGCGACCCGTGTTTTTTGTAACACGGGTCGCACAGAAAGAAGCTGATTGGGTCAAAAAAGACCCAATCAGCTTCGTTTCTTTAAAAAAAACACTTAATTAAAAAAAAAAGTTTTAAATAAATAAAAACAATAAATTAAT